>KN730662.1:0-13677 GCA_000816745.1 Ancylostoma duodenale | reverse complement strand
GGTGCAGTCTTTCGTCTACAGCAGACCAACTTTGCAGATTATCTTGGAACCTTGTCTCAATCAACACTTTCTCAATTCAAAGGCACACAATCTAGTGAGGAGTACCTGCGCCTTCCTCAGCTAGTTTGCATTACTTCTCTCCAAAAAAGGATCACCACATATTTTTTCTGCAATCACAACGAAACCCGGAATACCTACTCTGCCGAATGCAGCCATTCTGAGCCAGCATTGATGATTTGTAGCGCTGATATATTTCCGAGTTACAGATAACGCCCTTGAGAACATCTGGCTTGTTTTGTACTTTCTGCAAATTTCCACATACAATACCCAATCCCGAGAAGTGCTTCCATTTGCAGCCACATTTCATTAAATCCCGTTCTACAGAACATGAAAGAGATATCCTTATTAAGCCAGCTCGATTATTTCCTTACTTACGTGCGTATTCGCCGAAGGCCTACGCTTCGATCAAAAGTGCATCCCAGCAGTCATTAACAAGTGCCCTCGCCGACACAGGGGAATGCCCTATGTTTTAATGATGATGTGCTCTTCATTAGTTTTCTCCCTTCTAACTTTTCCGCGGGAAGCCGCACACATTAGGTTCACCGTTCTGTTACCGGCACTGTGTCCGTCGCCCCGCCCATTCTCTCACACTTCTTGCTCCACTTGCAGCTCAGTTGTCAAACTGTGCCTATCATCATTGAGTCAACATCGACAGAGGAAGAGTGAAAAAGTGGGTGGAGTCATTTTCGTGTCTTGGCTAGGATCCAAGGCGCACAGCGGGTCAGACATCCAACGACATCCAACATCCAGACTGCTCGGAGCTATGCTGATAACCATGAGCAGTTATGGATCTCCGATGTGCCCAAAGTTGTTGAACAGCTGGGATACATCGGGAAAACTGATAAAAATAGGAAAGATTTAGCGCATTTCTGAGAAATATCTACCTTGCCCAGTTTTGAAAGTTATTCAGCCCTATACAACTGCAATGGAGCAGGATGTTTGTTGGTTTTTTCTTTTTTTTTTTGCTCACGTAAAAAAGAACAGAATTCAGCTGTCGTTTGCAGATCTTCTCCGTGAATCCACCTAATAATAGGAAATTTTCCAAATGCTGCTAAGGTTTTGCTAGTCGTGCGAATCAGAGCAGAATCAGCTTGATAATAATATCGGAGTTTTGTTGAAGCCGCTTAGTGCCTATATCTTCCTAGCCTTATATCTTCCTAGTGATAGTCTCGTACTTTTCTGTCATCTAGTTCTCTGTCAAAAGTATGGATTTTGTTCAGATGTGCTTTTTTCGATTTAAGTTTTACAACCGAGTTTTCAAGATCTATTCAGATCTTAATTGAAAAAAAACATTTGGTTGACAATTTCCAGAAGAGCTTGCACTGGATCTCATGCACTTCCTTGCGCTAATATTGGACTCAACTTGGAGCCTGAGATGTCAATATTACTATAAGTTCTCCCCTGGACAGGCCTCTTCCGCCAGGAATCAATAATACTGACATTTATCAAACATCAGACCGCCCACAGGCTTCTAGGCGCATTACTGCGTCTTCGCCAAATTCATCATTTTCCTATGCAAACACCGAAATTGCTCACACAGAGACGTAATATCGCGAACTTAATTCCACCTCTCTGCTCATCGAATAAACAAGCACATTTCATAATTGGATATGCACAGATCCTTCCCAAGTACTCTCGATCGTATTAGCTAATTCTGACGAAAGCAGTAGAGCAACTCGCAGGAAAATCTCGTGACGACTTGGCAATTTCGATGCGTACTTTGAAGTTTGACGTCGTCGGGGATGCGGAACGCCACAAGAGACTCAAAAAAGCTCTAGGGCCGCCCGCAAATCACATCACATGACATATACGTATCCAGCGCACCGCTGAGCCTTCTCTTCCCGTTCGGCGGCGCCAGCGACGTCGAGATGTGAATTGCGACGCGACCGACGTCAAATTCGCGATCAATCACGTCGATTACTGTATTCACTTCATTAATATTGATGGCAAGTAGTACGTACGTGCATATGACCGCACCGACAAATGGCCGCGTACCGCACGTGGCGAGCGAACGGCGCCATTTGCGATAGTGCATGAGATGGGCCATGGATTCGTGCCACCCGCCTGTCGCCTCCCAAATCCACCTACAGCCAAGGCCGGCCACCTTCTTGAAAAATTGGGGTAAACACCCACTTCTCTTTCAGTTAAATTCAGTCAGCACGAAACATAGAGCGCGACAAGACAACGTCAGCCAAATTTAAACACTTAATACACTGAGAGCAAATTATAAGTCAACTTTTGCAGATGTTTCCGGGTGTGATAGAAACGGAGAACAATTTGTACTCACAGAGCTATAGTGCCTAGCGTCGATGTAAGTGACAAACAGCACTATTTTCGCTGTGATAGGTTTCACTCACACTTTCCAAGGGATTCGAATGTTCCGCTCCACTAGAACAATCTGGCTCGATACTAAACACTTTTGAACATAAAATATTAGTCCTAAAATCAACATGAAATTGCCTAGAACAGGGGAACGCTTATTCAGACCTAGCGGGAAATACAAGCAATTCACCATGCAGAGTTTGGAAAGGCAGAACCATTCGTTCCTTACGCGGCCAACCCTGGAAATTTGCAATAGCTGTCGTTGCCAGTGAAGAAGGGCGAACGTAACTGCCACATCCTAGATATCTTTTCGACTTCAGATCACTCTAGCTAAGATTTAATAAGTTTATAGTCCGCGCAAGAGTACGGGAAGGATACCGGGAAGGATTACAAAGTGAGAGCCTCAGGCGGTGCGGATTTTTTCCTGGAAATTTCCTGAAATTGAGAAATACAAAAAAGTCGTTTCACTTCTAGTATGCAGAAATTCGCCGTCCACGCAAACTTTCACTCGCCAGTTGCCAGGCATTGAAATTTTTCTGTGAACCTACATTGAAAGTATTTAAAAAAGTAGGAATAGCGATGGAAGAAAAGGGACCACTTCTCAGCTAGCGAGATTGTGACACCTCCCTTGTGACTTTTGCGTAGAAATTATCTCCTTCACCTCTCTCTCGATATGAAATCTTGATTTTCAAATAAAATTTGAAGTAGATTCCCATCCTCACAACGAGATCTTCCTTCCCTCGTAGGACTCACTATTAATAATTTATCGTCACACACTTCACTTTGACCGCGAACGAGTAACTGAAGCCCTAAAGATTAGCGCATGTCCTTTACTGAGAACGGACAGGTGCGAATAAGCGATGGAACACTTTCTTTAATCAGAACCGCACAATAGCCTCCCAATTAATTCCATGTCAATCATCATCACATTCTGAGTAGTGCTTGCTCATCACATCCACCTACCCCTGCTGCTCAATAATCAGACAACAACCTGGACAAGTAAGAGCCATCGTATACTTGCTCGAAGTCCTAGGAAGCCCAAGCGTCACACTTCCCCGAAACCGCGCTTCTCGTGCGGTGGTGCGTTTATCGCCTATGAATGCTTACATCACCCAAAGCGCTTAAATGTCGCCATAATCGCTCTTTTTCTGATCCGCGAGAAACGAGTCGGCTCAGATACGAATTTTTAGGCTCTTGCGTATTCCTCCACTTTCATTGGGCTGAGAGAAATAAAGGACCACAGATTATAACGATTTCTTAGGTTGCGCGGAAATCAAGGGAAGAAAATCCATATCTCCAAAAAGGGGAGGGTATAGGTTCCATTGCAATAAATGAGGTTTAACGCGAAATCAACAAGACATGCACAGACGTGGTGCCCTTCATTGATCGGCCTATTTCTCCATAAATCCCGTCTAATTCATTTCAGAAAAGTTCCGTCCTAGAATCGAATGTGGTTGTGCCGTAGGCATAAGAACAACAAAATTTCATTACAAGCCTCGAACTTCAAGAGAGGATCACATCAAGTGACAGTAACCTACCCTTGTAGGAAAAGTCTCTATGCATGATCTCCGTATGATTTTCGTATCAAACTCACAGTCACTCTACGAAGTAGAAATTGACAGCTTTACGTCATACATAGCTTTCTGCCTTTCCCGCACGTGACCATGTTCCCCCACGCACCAAATGCTCTCCCAGGCACGCGCCTTATTCTTAAACATGGCACGCGTTCAAGTGCAGCGGGTATTAGGCGCTTATTATTCGCTTCATTGAGGACACCATTACTTCCTCGAGACGCTGCGTAATCCTTACTAATTGATTGGTTTCGCTCAACCACTAATAACATGCATAAAGCGCAATATTGGACGTAGATGGATGTTGGAGAACATCGGGAATAGCTCTGGCTCCACTTCGCCACTCCCCCAGGACACACAATTCCGAGCTACATCCAGGCGCACAGGGGCTGAGGGCTCTTCTCCAAAATTTCGAATCATTAGTGTGCTTCAAACGAAGCGGCTTTTTAGATGACGCCCGGAAAAAACTCGTCCTCCAACTCACAGCAGTGAACGTCTTTTGCTTTCGCGTACTTGACTTGTCGTTTCCATGGTGGCTTTAACGGATCCCTCGTGGCTAGCATTTCATATCCTCCCGACGTTTATCATTTTACGACTAGCCTCGTATGCACGTTGATGTTTTCTTGCATGTATGATTCCTACAGTGGTAGAAAACGTAGCCCTAGGGAAGGCCGAATGCCGTGCTTTTACCTCGCGTTGTAGCATGAAACTCATAATTTTCCTCGTAGAATTTAATTAAAAAAGCTTGAAAAGCAGTTCCACCCCTTGAATCCTGGCCAATCCTCGAGAAATTACGAACCCCAACGCTTCCTTACGCTTTTACTTCACCTCAAAGCGTATCGTCTATAAATTTTCGTTGCTAATGTCCTCGCAAGCGAGAAGTCACGCTAATCGAAAATTGCATCCTTCTTACCAAGAAAAAAATTGGGATTTCTTCCTTACTTTCGCTTCCATTCTTTCATCGCTTGAAGAATTGGTGTACAATTACAAAACAGAACTAGTGACAGGAAGCAAATGGAAACCCAACCGCCATGTTCTTGAATTTTTACCGCGAACAGCAAAGCTCCACAGATTTTTAACAACTCCATTTCCATGCTACTGCACTTGATTTCTGAACATTAAGCCTACGCAGTTTTCTCATGTAGCTGCGATCGAAATTCAGGATGAAAATAGACGTTTCAGACTTTCCTTCCTGGAATGCCATCCATTTCCAAGAAATAGCAGCATGCATACAAAATACGCACAAAGCTCATCACCCTTGATTATGGAATGACAAAGGACTACGTTAATTTTCCCACCAAATGAACCTATCGAATAAACCATTTCAATGGCAGGCCCGCCATAATAGTCAGTTAGTTAGCAGCTATTTAAAAACTTTGGCAAAGGTACGAATAAAATAAACAATGTGAAGGATTTCCCCACCTTATTGAGCGAATCAGCCTTAGCCGCGGCGACGGCATGTTCAAGACAGGCGTTGAACAGGTGCTGCATCAGGTACTTCGCCTCGACCAGGTTCGAACAATGTTCGATCAGCCCCTCGATGTTGCCCATATCCGACGCCTCGTCACTATTTTCCGCATCGCCGTCCTGAAAAATAAAGGCAAGGAATCACCTGGTCACTTATCATGAAGGACTTCCATCAGTACGACTTCGTTCCACCCATTTCCCCTGTCACTTTATAATTAAATTTTATGAAAGATTAGCGGCGGCACCTCTTCCGTACTAGGAATATCCAGCTCGATGAGGTTAACGACGTTTTAGATAAGCGCACTGAACATCCTAACGCGATAGTTACGTGAACCACGTAAGCAATCCTGCACAATCGTAACCGCAGCCACAATTCACTGAACTGTAAGATTTTACTCTTTAGATTTGAGGTGTTGCAGGGTGAATCAAGAAAACAACGCTGGTTTCGTACTTGCCCAAAGAGCCGTAAACCTACCGTACCTTGTTGAAAATCATTTTTGAAAGAAAAGCGTAACTTAGATTGCTTTTTTTCGCATGCACTCTGTTTACAGTAGATGCCGTCATCTGGGCCGATCTTCTACTTTAACGGAATCAAATGTCCGCTCATTACTAACGTCATGTGAGACAACAAACTTGATTTAAGAGAACCTCTACAACATCCTCATTAGCACTGATTTCTAGAAGAATGTGGGAGCTGAGGGCTATACTTCCTCACACTGAGATTCGCGATTATGTATGCGTGAAGTCATTCATAGTAAACATGAAAGCTATATTGAGAAAACAACAGCGAGCGCCTTTACCCATATATATTAAAAACACGGTTGCATGGAGAGGTAACATGCGCTAAGACCCTTTTTTTTTCTTGAAAAGGATGCCAACATTCCAAATGTGCTCGCAGAAGCGAATGTTTAGCCAATGAACGATTCCTCACAAACCTCAGCTATTATGGCATGACTCACGTAAGAGGTTCGCGTGCCATTCGTGCTGTAAGAACTTTTCAAAACTCGTTTCAAAATAGCAGTCATAAAATCTGTAAAGGTGCTTATGTTCGAGCGTCTTCCAGGGAATTACCACTTGGATGCCAATAATAAACTGGCTCTGATTCTTTAACCAATCCAGAATTTCTCCTCTGACCTGATGTTCCCACCAGATTTCTTGTAACTCAATTAGATGTTTGCTCTATACTTGGTCATTTTTGAAGCCGGTTAGTCTCTCTCTCACATGATTTCGATTTGTTACATCATAGGACTTCTAGTAAGGTTGAGTAATATTCATCTGAAGGGAGCCACGTGCTTCTCATGCACTTCTGATTCAGCTGTGTTACCTGCTTGATTAGAGTGATATCTGGCAACACAGCCTTCATTGAAGCCACTCAACATATTTGTGAAGGAAGAATAGAAAATCAAAGAGCAACAGTAAGCATGCATCTAGTATGCCTTCAAAATGTACTTCATCATAGAGAAATTCATCATTTAGAACACAAAAACCCTCAACAACTACAACTAGGGCTTTTATCCAGTTACGAGAACGGCTAATGATAGAGTTCGAACACCATTCAACAGAAATGGACAAGCAAAAAAGCAACACAACGCTAGGATAGCTGCAATTTTTCTTGCTATCCTGTGACATGCAGCTTCTCTCCAGCATATTTTGCCCGAATCAAAGACGTCAGAGTCGCTTTGAATTTGAATTCTATCCGATTTCGTCCGTAATTTCGTTAGAAATGAGCCTTTTCTCGTCTGCCTTTCCTTCGTAGTAGTTCCTTCACTCCATTCTAAGGTGCATTCTAACTGCTTTCTTTCCAAGAGCACGCTACAGCAGCGAACGTACCAATTCACGTCACTTTGTATTGTTATTCATTCTCCAAATCCACACACATACACGTTTTCAGCAAAGCGGATACATAACACGCCTTGTTCTTTGGTACCTCTTGGATTTCAAGCCGACCCAGCCAAACAGAGATCAGCTTTTTGCCGGCGTTGTGTCAGCCGCCAAAAACGTTTTCAGCCAATCGTCTTCAAAAAGCCGTCCAGCACTCGCACAATGTTTACTGCTGCCAAAATCGACTCGCCGTTTTGACGTGAATAATTCACTTGTGGAATTATCGCCGCCCCATTACTACATCACTAATGACTCTTACAAAGAAGCGATCGTTGCCAACAATGAACACCGACCGGCAGTGGGAGCTGCCACCGTATGTCGGCAATGCGATTCACGTGTCCCTCCAGCTCCGGATCAGGAGCAAGGAAGGTGGTCGTCCGCCCGCGGCAACATGTGACGCGGAACTTCACGGGCATTGGCCGCTAATTCAGCACGTTGACTGTAATCTAAAACCGAGGCGACGATCTCCTGCGACGAGGAGGCGCCGTCAGTGAGATTCTAATTGGTCATGCGTGAGCGTGGAATTCGCGGTTGTTGACATCCAGCGCTGCCGACGCACACACACATACTGCCGCCACCGCCATCGCTTCAGTGCTCGGCGCCCTCAGCAGCCCCACCCTGCTGCTGCCTCTCGACATCCACCATGTGACTACTGCTTTATGTGCCTCTGCTATTCACGCTTCCATCAATATTACTATCTTCACTCGCACAAACCTTGCACCGTTGCATTTGTTTTGTTTACGACTCGGCGCGCCTGTAAGATTCAGACGGCACTTGTCTGCGAGTGCCTCGTCCTGTGCACCTAAGAATCTGGGTATGAGAAATGCTGCTCCATTCGCCAGAAAACCCAAATAATAGCCTACTCTCTCGCGGATTCAGCGCTCATGAAACAACCTTACTACACATCACTACCGCTTTTACCAATTTTTTTGGACTCGACTGCCTAGAAACGCGCTATTAATGCTGGATACTAGTATGCAAGCGCGTTTTTCCTTACAAGCACTGGCTTTCCTCCGCCTACTCATCCCTTTTGACATGCTAACGAGTCACCTATGATGATCGTTCTCCTTGTTCCTTCCGCAATACAGAGTGACACTTCGACGTCACCCACTAGCACCAAAAGACGCTCACTTCGATCCGGGTCATACTTTTGCTGCTTCCTCGTTCAAGTTAAGCGATGTCACCTTTTTTCCTGAACTCGTCGAAAGAATGCCATGAATCTGATCTCGAAACTGTCGCTGTTCTGTTGTGACGCTATTCAACAACTGACTTATTACATTTCCCTCTTATTCGCGTCCTGACTCCATCCTTTTGTTAACTTCACATTTAGAAACACACACGTAAAGGGTACGTAGGCGTACTGGAACAACAGGCTATACACTGCATCTATTCAGCTCTATGAGCATTGTCTCTCACCTTCTCATAAACTCGTTCAGTTCTAACACCAGCTACATTCGCGAAATTTTCTGCCGGATCTGTGAGTGACAAGTTGCACGAATTTGTCAAACATTCAAAGCATTCCCATGGTGCAATCAGTTATGGAACTGCGATAGTCTGGAATAGCTCGCTTTCGTTGTAAACTCATATTTTCATGATTTTTTGTGCACTTATCGAGTTATATTCATTAAGCCATGTCTATTTCTGTACGTGAATTCTGGACCAATGTGCCATTTTAAACACTAGTAAATGTTTCAATGACTCGTATCACATCCAATCACAGCAAACAAATCCGAAGCCCATGGATTTGTTTGATTGATACTTGTTCGCAGCACATGTGCCTCTTCTTCGCACAACCCATCAGTCGCATATTACAGCAGATTCGTAGGAGCGCCGGTGAGGGTGGCGGCACCGGACACGACTTTGGGCTTTATGAATCTTCCTCGTTTTCACCACTCTGTCCCTCAAAACACCTCTCCATCACGTCGTAATAATAACAATAAGCACGAGTCGCGCTCGTCTTCTGCCCTAGCCCCATGGCTATTATCGTAATCCTCTTCAACGTCATACGTCAACCTGCACTACTCAAAAACACATTCCGTCGCTTTCGCGATGAACATCGTAGCTGTGTTTGTTTGCCTTCATTCTCTTCGCCGCTTCTATTCACCCAACTCACTTTGCCTCATCGTCAGATTCGATTCATCCATCTCCTTCACAACACTCGTACCAAAGCCATTGGCGAATTCCGAACGAAGATAGAGAGGCCGTTATTTCAGGAAGCAAGAAATTCGCTTTCGTTAGTGTGTTGAACTCTACACTCCAGAATGTCAACTCCCGATCAGAAACCGCCCACCAGTCTGGGTGCCGATCGGAAACGATCCAGTATTGTTAAGGCGAGTTGCATCGGTATTGTTTTTGTGATTTCTCTTCCTCATGTTCTCCCCGAGATTCCTCATCTCACAACTTCAAAGATAAATTCATCCAAAAACTGTAGTCATGTCAAAAACCTCTCGCAAAACCTATCGTTCTTTAGAAGACCGAAAATACCCAGCTACACACTTGAATCGATGCTCGAAAGCGTGGCCTATCCATTCTACAAAGTATCCAATGCCCTCTGGGTACTGGCTGCTGCAGTGAGCGATGAGCTAGACACCCTCCTCGAATTGCCAACTCGAGCATCGTTGAGCATTTTCATTTCATATCCCGCCGCTTGTCTGCGCTGTCTTTCAAAAAGGACAGCGCCCGCACTCCTCTGCTTCTTTCCATGGCCAACGGCGCTCGACGGTGAACAATACCAACAAGAAGCCTCCAATGCCCCTTCACTCAGCGTTCACAAAACGTCGTTTACTACGAGTTAAAGCGCACTCCTCACGGATTATCGCTAATGCATTCCTATTAGTAAATGGCAGCTTAGCTCGGATTGACTTTTACTGTAGATTTTCCGCCCGAAGCGCGCATTAGTATGCGATTGGATCATTTGTATTCTGTGATGTTCGCTTATCCGAGCCTATTTTCCTGGAATGATTGGCTTTTATTCTGTAGGTAATGTACAGGGATTTCAAAACTTTGTTGGTGAACAGCAACTGGGTTCGGTCACAATTCAAGGGAAATCCAATTAGACTTGGTCGCTGTTTCCCTTAATCAAAGCCTGCTTGGCAAAAACAGCAGATTTGGATCCAAGAGCTTCTTTCCGCTTAATGTTCCTTTGATACAATGAAGAATCCATTAGCCACCCTTGGTGGCTAGTAAAGAGAGGGAGCGTTAGCTGTTCAATACCACTAGCGCTAGTACTCTGAGTATAAGCAAAGAAAACAAAGTGCAACCCACATAAATTATCACGCCTACTTAATTCTTTTCTAGTGCCTCAGCAATGATTGCATTTTTTGCCACTTCAGCGATACCCTCACCCAGTTTCAAAAAAACCTACTTCTGAATAAGCGTAGCAGAACTCTAATCGCTTCTATTCAGGGCAGTTTTCAAAGCGACACTGGATTGTATGGAGGAAAAACCGGAGTAAAGCAGATCTTAACGGCACCATCACAATCGCATTCACGAATGACACCAGGTGGACAGGTGGGTGTTTCGATTGTGACGTCAGCATTACAAAGGCCATCAAATTTTTCTTCGATTTTCTTCTGCTTCTCCAGACATTCTTGTGTGTGATGGGCTCCGTGATCAGTGTGGCGATCTGTATTTGGCTGGCCGCGTTCAGCCGTGAACCAGGATGGAGGAGGGCCGTATTCGCCACTGGAGCAGCGTTGTGCGCAGTCATGTTCGCTTTCCTCGCCTTTATGACTATACGACGAGCGAAACAGTAAGCTCTCAACTGATTCATCTTCATTCCACCATTTCAACTGCGAAATTCACCGAAATTGACGCCCACGATTAGGACTCCTGTTTCATTTTCTCCATAATCAACTATTAGGATGAAGTTACCTACATGAGGCCAAGCGGCATATCAAATTTCACGTTCCGACAGACTTGCCATTGGAGTCCAAAGTCGAAAATGATTCGTCTCGTTCACTTTTGATCAAGGAACGGTCCCCTCGACCAACCGCCAATTTGGAGGGTGCGCGCAGTAGGGGTAGGAGGGGGGCTTAAAGTCAACCAATTGCCGAAAATTTGTAGCCCTTTGCCCATATAGCGGTCAGCCACCATTTATGCGATTCCAGCAGAGCATGCAGTGCAAATGACGCGTTGCCCAAAATGCTTCGCCAATAAAACATCGTCAGTAAAAGGTTTTTTGTGCCGTTCACTAGAACGGTCAATGATGCATAATTTCTGAGCAATTTCCGATTAAAGGCTGATGAATGGTTTATTGAACTAGTGTGAACCTTGCTAATCAAGTGGCTTGGGTTGGAAATTTGGGAGCAATTTTCATAATTCCCACCATAAAATTCGGCCTCTGTTTCTGGCAGTTCTAGATGGAAGAGTGAACAGTTCTTAGCATTGCGGTCTCTTTCCGTGTGTGGCACACTTTACACGATTGCTTTTCAATGTTGCCTTCAAAAATTCACTAACTTTGAATCCATTCTTTTCCCAAATTGTTCTCATCAAATGTGTTCAGTCAATTTTTATCCCAAAATCGTTGGCTGTACAACATAGTATCCACTAACACCTCCCCATTCCAGCCCACCTGAACCAGAAGCACTTCCCGACTTATCACAACGTCGTTCGACGATCGGTGCGCGGGTCAGCAAGAGGTCGATAGCCGCTGCAGGTCTTGGCGGTGCTGGAGGCGATGACTGTCCGACACAGGTGTGACACCGGTGCTTTCCTCTCCTGCTCTTTTTCACATGTCCTCTTACTCCTCCACTATCCTTCTATTGATCGTTCTTCTTCACCAATTTGCTCTCACCGCACAGCACCTTACCATACGGTGTAATGGACAGCTGCTTTTCAATTCTTTTCACTCTAACTCTCCCCTGTCTCACTCTGCTTTGCAAAACTATCTGTCTTCCTGCAGTAAGAAGGAACTTGTCTAAACGCTCTCATCATCGCTTCCCAGTCTCGTCGTCGTTGTGCGAGCTAGTGGGACAGCCCAAACTCTGAATACATAGCAGAAATGAACATCTAACATAGTAGGCCATTTTGTACTCCAGTGCACCATGGGAACGATTACAAATACACCAGAACAGCTACAACGGGCTGTGATTTTCCTAATAGCCACTTTGTCGAATGTGGTTCGTCCCAGCTACCAAGTGGTCTGATTCCATTTAAAAAGGGATATTGCGATAGGCATAAAAGAATTGAGCGAAGAATGTTACCATACACTGCATCAGGTATTGAATCGCGGCGATCGCGCTACAACTGCGTCCACAGCAGACACAGTGCAACATGCACGGTATAAACTTGAGGCTATTCCTGATCGTATCACATCCTTGGTTGTCAGTTGGAGTACAAATACGGCATTAGACAACTTCTAACGCAGCACATAACAATGAGAACACGACATGAACACTGTGCTTCAATTTTCTAGGTGCTCGTTGTAGGAGACAAGACTCATCCAGCACTAACGATCGGATAAACCACGCCCACTTCAGCGCTAAAATGCCCAACAATCAATGTTCTCGTTCACTTTCATAACCTCCACTATACCTTTGGTCCTCCCTCGCTAGCTCGTACCACGAGACGCCTAACCCCCTAGTGTTATACGTATGTTGCGATATGTTTGACGATTTTATTGACTGCTTTATTTGTACACTTTGAATCTCACTCTAGCAAATTCCCGGTCCGATTACGGTGCAAAAATTCGATACGACGCCCAAATTTACCTTGCGCTTCATGTTGTACATAAGCCTAAATTTTCTCATATCTTTCATAAGTTTGCAATTCTCTTTGGCAATTTACACGTCTTCTTCTCCGCAGAGGATTAGTACCCGATGCGAAGCCAATATGTGGGCTGCATCGCCATGCATTGCATATGTCTGTTTCTTTTTGTGTGTTTCGTTTTTATCCTCATAAATCAACGATACCTATCCGTCTTTTCTTCTCACGACAATATATCGAATCTCTGAGAGGTATGTAGGGAGGAAAACGGCTGTAGGGTGAGCCCTCCGGAATGCCAGCAGGGACGGGTTATGTCAACTATGCAGTGAATTTTTCAGCTGAAAGACTGAAAACAGCCACGGTTCTTCGGGATACGACATAAAGTTCGTTTTTCTGCAAATCGTCATCAGATCAACTCTGCTGTGTAGTAGACACTCTTACAAGTGTAATACCACTCTGCGACAATTTAAAAACGATGTCATATGGTACTCGGACATTGACGCATCACGATGCTGCGCTGAAACGCTTCAAACATGAAGTGGAAAACTAAATCAGACCTTAGGAAAGCTGAAAACCCTCAAAAAACAAAAGTCATAACTGTCAGTTCTTTTCCTTTTCTCTACATTCACAACGAAAAACTGTAGTTGTCGAAAAAAAAAATTTTGGCGCC
>KN730660.1:0-13680 GCA_000816745.1 Ancylostoma duodenale | reverse complement strand
GATACAAAAAAGGTGCAAGAAACTCACAAGAAATGAGTGCAACCTCTATTACCGATCGCTGTGAGCGGCAGACAGCAATATATAGAGGAGGAGTGCACTCCTCGATGCTCAACGCACGAGATAAGACATCAATAACATCCAGATCATGAAGAAGTGAGAATTACAAGAATGTTACAACGTCTTACTTGAACAAAGTGAACAAAGTACAACGAATAACTGTTATCGTGCAAGTTGAGCTGGAGAAAAAGATGTGAAAATAGATATTGAACTCGATGGTTCAATACAGTAATTTTCTTGCTTAGAATTCCGATTGTTTTGGATATGGAGCAGTTATCCTAACAATTCTCTAAACGTACACGCCGACATTATCAAGGTTTGGAGAGATTAGATATGTTCTAGAATTTTAACCGAGTGCGTTGTAGCATGAAATGAATGGGTGCTTTCGTTTACGATCGCCTCTTTCCTCATGATAACTTGCTTTTATTTCCACGTCCTTCCATTTTAAAAACAGGCAACCTGGTCATCTTTTGCAAAAGGGCAGAATTGTTGGCAACAAAAAGCTTTCTTTGTAGGATTTGACACAATTGGTCACTACATTTGTCTTCACTATAGTATTAAACTTGAGAGAATAGCAAAATTTGTGAGAGCAAAATCGTCGTGGGGGTTGCTTCAAGCTGGAAGACCAGGCTGATTGTGAGAAAAAACTTTGAGTTGATATGATGTAGCTGTTCAGAAGATTATCATGAGCATGGTTCATTTCTCTCGCTGCAATGGAATCATCTGCTACGGTTCTGACTACAGAGGTTATAACGGAGGAGCGCCAAAATGAGAAGGTAAGCTGGGTACGAATATTTTACTCAGAATCACTTTGTTACTTGAATACACATCACATGGAAACTCAAGAGGCCTTTCCTCACACTATTCCTCTGGTCCATCGACAACTCAAAAGAGTAGGCTGAACAAAATACATGGTGCAGTGAACTCGTAATCACAATTTTGATCCGCCAGAAACTGGCGAAAGTGAGACTTCAAATGTGAGACCGCTAGCGCCGGGAACAGCATACACCGCGTAGAAATGTAAAGATCAGCAGCAATCTACATTGGAGTGGCAGAGGATACATACCTCATAGTTCTAAGTTGCTAATTGTTAAGGAGGATCTCGTACTGAGACTACGGTCCGCTCCCGCTGATGATGGGCCTCATGTCACTTGGGCACCTGATGTGATAGGTAAGAGTAATGTCTACGAAATAATCACATTCGGAGTTTGTTTCCATGTTGGTGAAGTTAAAAAATATTCTTCAGACAATGAACACCTTGGACGTTTGAAATCGAACTGTTGTTGTATTTACACGAGGCCTCGTGTTTGGGACGATCCCAGCACATGGGAACAGGATGAAGCTGAAGTAAGGAGTACTTTTTTGGAATCACGCCACCATGAATTTTTTTTTTGAATGTGCACTGATCAAACCTTGCGGTATCCATATAGTTTCCGCGAGGTACACTAGTAGTAGCTGTATTAACTCTAAGGTTATCAAACAATTGACACCAGTCAAAAATTTAAACCTTTTTTTAAAGACTGAGCACTGCCGTGGGCACACTCTTCCACCACCACGTAAACCTGATAGTGATGATAGCGGGAATCCGAAGGATCATAATGAAGAAGAAAGTTGAATGCAAGACGGGGTCGCAGATAGCTAAGAAACTCATATATCCTCTACTGCTGTTAACAAAGTCGACTATGAAAATAAATGTGCTAACAGAGATTTTGTTCAGAGCATTACATGATGCACTATTGGATTGGCAACAGAGTCACCAATACAAAGCGCTGGTGTATGAGTTTCGGCTATACATACGTATGCGTCGATTTACAGCGTCGCAAATGCGCCTGTATTCAGTATCAATACCTCTTCGAAGTATATTGACATTGATTACAATTTGTTTTTTCTGCCACACAATGTGCTGATGAAAGAAAAGGACGACAATGTCTCATTCGGTGAAACATAATAATTAGTCTCCATTTTCTTTCTTTTGTGAACCTGGGCATGCGATATGAACTTTATAATGTGTTGAGCCTGACCAGGTTGTTAGTGGGTATACTTACTTATTATTTCGCCTGACGTTTCGAGTTCGAGTTCAGTCCGGAGCGGAGGTCACAACTGGTGCGGACTTTTCCGCAAAAACGGTGGATGTAGGGCCTCTGAAGACCACAGTTTCGTCGAAACTTCAGGCGAAATAATAAATTTATGCACTCACAACCTGGTCAAGCTCAACATAAACTGTAACTTATGAAGAAACTGATATGAATCGTAAGCTATCTCGGTCCTGGCCCATCGCCTGTAAAACCAGTGTGTAAGGCAAACACCAACGATACCAATGTGCAACGACAGTAAACAGCAGCAACGGCAGCATCCGTGAGCAACGTCAGCAAAAGAGTGAAACTCCTGCATCGTTGTACTATTCCGATGTCCGTGTGCAGCGGCCGCATATGTCTGTATTGTCATTGACTGAAGACAATGATCAACGGCAGCACGTGCACGGGTGTTCATTGCCAACATCCGTGTGCAACGCCAACGGACTATGGCAACTACAAGATCCGTGAGCAATGCTAGCAAACGGTAAATTCCTGCACCCGCGTGCAACAACGGCAAGCAACGACAATGTCGACATCCGTGTACAACACCAGCAAACCACGGTGACAGCTGCATCCGTACGCAATGTCAGTACCCGTGTGCAACGTCAGCAGACTACGGCAACTCCTACATCCGTGCGCAACGCTAGCAAACTGCGAACTCCTGCCTATGTGTGCAACGCCAGCAAGCGAAGACAATGTCGATATCCGTGCGCAACACCAGCAAACTTTGGCAACACGTGTATCCGTGTGCAACGTTTGCAAATGAAAGGTATAGCGACATCCCTGTGCAACGCACGTGACAACACAACACCAGTACATCCATACAACGCCAGCAGACGACGCCACGTCTTCACCCGTGTGCAACGCCACCACATCGTGTGCAACTTCAGTCGAAGGAAACTACCACAGCGGTAAGATCCGTGTGCAACGCCAAGAAACGACAGCAACACTATCAATAGTAGGCAAAGGCTTCCTTCCTTCTCATTTTTTCGAGAAGGTTCCCTCCCCCCACCAAGATATGGAGCGCAAAGCAGCCTTCCGTCCAGAACCCATCATTAGCGAAATGTGCACGCTTTCCCTTTCTGACTCTCTTCTTAAATAGATCAAATGTTAGTAAAAATGTTTATTCAGAAATCACATGAGATCACAACTTATAGCCACATCATCGTTGAGTTGAACATTATTGAAGGATATGAACAATGAACCGAACATTTGCACATGATGCTAAAAGTTGTGATATTCGGATGAAAGCATAGGGGTGAACTGCCGATTGAAATCCTTTTCGTCGAAGGAACCCTTGGGTGGAGCGAATCTTATAACAAAGAATAGATCCTGAAATAAAACTTATGCAATGGGGATCTGCGAGGCATCAACTTGCAGAACACTGTGACAAACCTTGAATCCTCTCGTGAATATGAAACAAATTATCGGAGTGACGAGAGCATTGATATTCATGAGAAGATTCGAAAGATCAACCAACCAAACCAACTCAAGTGGATCTACTAGTCCTCCAGCAGTTATCCTGAAGATGAATGATAGCTAATGGGACTACCCGGTATATAAAAGTGAGAAATTGATAGAAAAACTCACATAAAAAGCCTTATTGATGCTGAAAGCGTTGTGCAGAGGAAAAAGAACACGAACACGCAAACCGTCATTAGCGCTGTGCGGTACTCAGCTGATCGGCGTGAAGCTTGTACGTGAAGCTGGAAGAAGAATATATGTCTTTTACAAGGTATACTTGTCGACGGACCATTGAAAAAGACGCTTTGCTTACGCGTACCTGTTCGCCGCGTATCAAGCGTATGATGTTGAGATTTAACCACAAGAGAAGGCAAATCGGAAGTCCATACACAATCAATCCATAAACGATACCCTCTTGGATCACTTTGTACAGAAGATCATCTCTGAAAATGCAGAACTTCAGCATTTTTTTCTTTTTTAGCACTCATACAGCTCCAGCAAAATTTTAAAAACAAGTGCTGTACTTAAGGCGAATTTTTTAATGCTTATAATTGTTAAAAAAGACCTCTGCATGGTTGATGGCGCTTGATCTAAAAGAAGATGTGCGGCGCTGTTAACTAGGGATGGTCTCTCTTTAAAGTCCTTGAATACTCTTCTATTCCTCTACTCTAGTCGAAACTTTGCCTCGTCGACATCACAGACACTCGTATACGGTTAAATATAAATACTTAACTACCCACATATGCATGTACCATAACTGACCGTAATCCTGAGCTCACTATTCCTCCGTGATCCGCATGCCATTCCATTTCCCAGAAGCGAATCACATTGAGACCTGATAATGAAAAGCTTCTATGAAGTATCTTTTCATTGCCTGTGGGGAACTTTCACCTAGGGCGGCTCCAACTACGACGGTAACTGCCCCTTTACTTCTTCGTATGCAAGTTAATCGTAATTTCCACGGATTGGATGGGTGGCAAATTGCCTGTAATTATATGTCTTTCTAATAGAATAGACTGCATAGCTGTTAGAGGAAAAAGCAACGAAACAAAGGACATATTTATTATCCGCAAATGTACCTGGAACCTTTGCGCGCAAATCAAATGTCAGAAGCCAGATTGCCGCATAGTTAGCTGCCAGCATCAATGGATATCCGAGGCGTACAGTGATCGCGTTCAGGCGGTGCAGATTAGCTGCTTCTCGAGGAAATTCCGTTGCGATGAACTAAAGCTGTCAGCTATTAAATCAATAAAAAGGAAATAAAAGAATGAAAGTAGGTAGTAGATTTGAGGATATGCCCACAACTGAAAATTTTTCACGTCAGGTGGAGGTGAGAAATTTTTTTCCGAACTGCTTCCTCTCAAATCATTTCCTTCCGTGGAATTTCGATACATGGAAGCACTGTGGATTGCAAGCGAACACCTCAAATGAGTATGGACACCATAATACTTTAATGTTCTTTGAACGGTCCGCTGTTGTGGATCTTGGACCGGACAGCTTCTACGGAGAAATACTCGGTCCACTGAAGAATTCGGGAATTTTATTTATTGTGTTTAGATGAATTATCCTAACTAATTTTTGTTTCCGTGATTTTTGAACAAAGGAAACCCTGGCCACATTGGTGAACGTAATCCCATGCAAAAGTGTTAAAAATTCCTTTTTTAGTGCAAATAATCGGAAGAGGGTTAGGGCCAGACACGCATTAATTAATTCAGTAAACCTCACTTCTAGAAATTTAAAGATGAAATGTTTTGTTTTGTCCATTGTATGCTGAGATAATGCATATGATAACATGGTAACGGTACATGGTTGTTTTATGTTAATGGCCATAAACAAAAACGTTGTTTATGGCCCTCGCCATGGAAGCGAATGAGCAGCCATAGCGGTTTATGGGCGCATTCCCATGTATGCACAGAGAGTTCCTTCAACTTATTTATGATGACAAGATGCAAGAGTAATCCAGCATAAGTTCATGATGCGACTGATTTCCAAGACTTGCGAGAAGAAAGCAGCAGTCAGTACCCCTAGACTTTCGAATTAACTTATTTCATGGCTTGAACCAGAGAGGAAGGTTAAACTCCTTCTTTGACCTGGGTCAGAGATCCTTCACATGTAGCTCAGAAGAAAACTCCCAAAGAGCCAAATAGCTACGCTATTCAAGCGTAGGTTGGAAGGTAAGAGGAGTGGGGCCATGATATGGAAGGATTATGTAAGATTATGAGTCTTTTATACGTTATGTGATAAGGAGTTAATTTTTTTGAAAAAAATGTGGGTCACTCACTATGACTTTGTGTTCGCTTGCCTCCCAATATCACCTTCATTTGATGAATGAAAGAAATATGTCCTGCATTACTTAGCCTATACATACTTCAAGCGCACTGCACATTCCTCATTATGTTCAAAGGAGTCCAAACACTAGATATACTGTAGTGGCAAGTTCTACAGTTATACACTTGCTATATTGTATTGTCGTTACATTATTGTTTAAAAAGTTGTAAGCGAATTTATCAAAATAGCACGTTCAAAAGAGAAACGTCACTTCGTTTCCTAGAAAACCGCGCAAAGGAGCAGAGCAAAAAGATATGTGGTACTTTCAGCGGTTCAGTTCCATTAGCTTGAAAAGTCAGCGCACAGCGATAAAATGTAGTACATAGTGATGCAGAATTTCATTTTAAAAATCCGCAAAAAACGGTGATATTGGAGCAACAGGGATAAGCGGATGAATGTATAAACGGAAGCTGGAAGAAGATGCTTTTTGAATAAGCTTCTTGACCAGACTACTGAATGAAAACACTAATGACAGCATAAACAATGTTTACAAATTGCAGACATGTTTATAAAGACAGCTTTTTGGCTCCTAAAGTATTTGACTAATAAGCAATAAAAGATTTCCCCACAAAAATATCTCGCTTGAGATTTTATGCTAGGCCTGAATCTCATCAGATCCCTTTCAATTTAAACGCGAAAAATATGATGATCGCCTTTGAAAGGGTATATATCAATAAGAATCGCATATAAAGTTAACAGTAAGCAGCTGCTGAACTCCATGTGAGGTATAGAAGCCTCCACCCGGTCGCTCTAGCGGCATCGATTTTGTGACGTATTGATTGTCGCAGCACGCGAAACACTGACACCAACGATGTTACATGCAAAATCAATAAGCATTGGGGTTGATTTCGCTGGCAGCGGCGAACCAAGGTGCTATACTTCCGTAGAGCACAGCAGCAACCTTGTTCACCTATAGTCAGTTCCAACGACTGATCTTTTTTTGCTTCTGTGCGGCAGCACAAGGCATTCCAAGAAATGTCCTAATCAAACTAGGCGACTTGCTTCTTCTTCAGCTTTTTTTTACCTTATCCAAGCACAATACTCCATAATATGGTGCATTTGTTCCATGAAGAAATTAAATTAATGAGGAAGGCGAACCTGCTCCATAGCCGGCAAGACGATGACAAAAATCGAGAGAAGTAGCTGAAGAGCATTGCAAATCGAAAGCGCGACGAGGTAGAAGAGAAGGCTCGTCTTACGAAAATACCCGTGACTCGAAACGCTGAAATAGTAGTTGATAGCACGGACACAAATGCTTAAAACAAGTGGAACTGACCTTAGAAACACAGCAATACAAGCGCAGTTGAGTAGAAAACCAATGGAGCAGAGCAACGGCTCAACGTAGACGACCAGAACACAACTGAAAATTGTAAAAGTTGACTAACAGTTGCATGCCCTCGATTGCATATTCCCCAGTATGGCTACGTGCAAGATCTACATGTTGCCCTCTGTTATCCGCAATTTTATTCCATTTTTCTATTAATGCTCGTAGAGATTACACAGACGTTCTGAGCAAAATTCAATTATCCTGGCAGAAGCACTTGCCGATAGCGGAAATTGCATGAAAACCCCGCGGAGACTGAGCCGGAGATTTTCAGGAAATTGGAAACCCAATGAAAATAATGTGAAGCATTTGCAGCATTTTCCAATAACTTCACAGCACAATAAATGGTACAGTAGTCCTTATTCCTAGCTGTATGTACACATACGTACCAATACCTTTTCAGATGATATTATTAACTCCATGACTGGAAATTGAGTCACAAAAAATTGCATATTCCTTGAAAAAAGTTATCAGAATGAGAATTTCAGCCTTCTCCAATGAATATTCGAAAAGCGTCAGAGCGCCAGAAATGAATTCTCCAGGATGTTAATGTAGGAGAAGTACGACACCTTCACCCATTATTGATTATTGCGTATCTATGGTGTATTTTATGTACAAAAAGGAGGTTTTTTTTTCCGAAGATTTGTGGAGTCCACTCAAATGCAGTGGAAAAGTACTAAACAAGCATAGTGAAGTATCCACAACTCGTTTGATCTTTCTTTCTTCGCGTTCTTTTTCTGGAATTCTAAATTTTCACCAAAAACCTGTCACAGTACGGAAGTGATGAGGATGTTTATGACCACGAGGCCTAGAAAAGTTTTCAAGGACTTCAAAAGCAGTGGTAGGATTCGCAATCGTTTCCGAAAAAAATTAGAAGTTCTAAAAAATCGGAACATATGCATATACTTAGGACCTCCAATATAAAGTCCCATCTCCCGCAGCAAAGGTAGTAATGACCGTTCTGGACGGCTAAAATAAGACTTAAAAGAGCCCGAAAGGGGGGAAATGCCCGTGGCATCCGTATTCTGGCACTACATGATTCCGTTGTAAGGCGAAAATTATATACTGGTTCTAATGAAAACTCTACAGGACATTTAAAGAATTGTATGGGTAACGGAAGCAGTGTTTCCTGGAATAATGACGTGATTAGAATTCATACCCTCACAAAACCAATCACTCATTGAAGGCAGAAGATTATTCCCTGGAAATATCCCTCACTATGTCGCCCTGCTAATTAAAATCCAAGAAATGTGTTGGAGACCGCATTG
Source organism: Ancylostoma duodenale (assembly GCA_000816745.1). Classification (NCBI taxonomy): domain Eukaryota; kingdom Metazoa; phylum Nematoda; class Chromadorea; order Rhabditida; family Ancylostomatidae; genus Ancylostoma; species Ancylostoma duodenale. The sequence continues at coordinate 5,164 of KN730660.1, read as the reverse complement.
TTGTTTCGAAAAGATATTAACCCATTGACGACCGCGCCTTTTTCGTACGTTTCCACATTTTCTCAAGTTTTGGCTCCTTTTTCTGCTCGAAAATTTTTATAAAAACTCCAGTATAGGTTTTTATAATCTTGATGACCTCTACGTGTTATTACATTACTACATCAGAAAAACGCTGCAACAATTAAGACTTAATGACCGCTGAAACTGAGCCATACGGAAAGAGGCGCGGCTCAGCGGTGAGCCGCGCGGTCGTCAATGGGTTAAAGATGCCAAAGCATCAAAGCTTCAAGCTAACAAGGACAATGCGCCATAGGAAAAGCGGCTATACCCTACAAAATAGTACTATGAATGAGTAGAAAAACCACTCGACGAAAAATGTGTTGCTGAGAAACAACAAATTAAACCAGAACATGTCGTAGCTTCAGAAACAAACCTGGCATTGTTGAGCCATTCTGGCCAATCAAATTCGCGTACGGGATACTGTTCTACAGTAACAGGATCCTGATCAATAGTCCCCATTGTTGTAGACGGACGAACTGAGCATTCGAAAGGCTAACTGGGAGTCTGAGAGAAAGAAGGATTCCGATAATTCACTTAATGTTCGTATGCCCCATAAAAGGACACACTATTGGAAATGTCACCACGAATTCGAGGCTCGAATAGTTCACATTTGGAGGATTGAAGAAATATGAGGGAATGTTTTGAGTGCTTCGAGAGTCTGGCAATAGATTGAGGTAAAATGAGACGGAGGGTGTGGATGAGGCAAGAAAACACTGGAGACACTCTGCCATTGATTGTAAGGAACGCGTTTTCAAAAAAGGGGACGTAATTAAACTTTGTCACCCCCAAGGGATCGCCAGCAGCGAAGGACAAACAACGACGGTAGGCCTGCACTGGTTGTGTGCACGTAGAAGCGACCATAGGAGCTAGGGAAGTTAAGGAGCCAGCAGCTAAGACGATGATGGAGCTACCTATCCATTACATGTGGTCCAGAAGGTGAATAGCTCGCTCTGCCCCTCTCTCACACAGCCGGATACGATTCCCAGCAATGTCATTGCTTCCGCGGAAACGCGAACTGAGTTGAGTGCATAGCGCAGGTACTTTAACAAAGGAAACGCTAGCGTCACTAGCAGAGTAACTGACGGTCTGCTTTCAATAGGATCTCAGCAAATAACTCGTTAGCGACGATTTGAGGTGTCTATGTGGATGTACAAGTAGGGAGCGCTCAGGTGAACGCTGCGGACATCTGCACCCCCGTCGATCTATTCACTCTACTGTGAGTGAACACCTCTACGAAGACATAAACAACAAGGAGGGAATAGTTTGATGAGAGCGGTGAAAAATAGCCGCCAGGCATTCAGACGGGCTGCAATAAGGAAAAAGAGAAGCGAGAACATATCGAGCAATTAGTCCATTGGACAGTCGATGGAAACATGCAGCTATTCCAGAAAAATATTTGCAGAGGGATGGTATTCACATGCGTAAGACAGCAGAATAGGCCCTGCAAATGAAGGGTAGGTATGTTATCGCGAATTTTGGGAAGCATATACCCAGAAAACACTTGGGATGGAATTTGAGCATGAAGGCAAGATGAAGCAGAAGAGATGCTGACCAACAAATGTAGGAAAATAAAATCGGAAAAACACCGAATTATTCTGATGCAGTACTTCACCTCAGGATCGTTTTGAGGGTTTCTAGAGAGTAAGAATCATAAGAATCATGGAGTAACGTTAATTACAATTACGTATGTAAAAAGTCTTTTGCGGGAGTCGCTTGCTGAAAAATCTCTCCTGAGTTTTTTCTCGGGAAAATTCTGGATGCGAACTGCGAAAAGGAGGTGCACCTCCATGCAGCAACACCAGAATCGACGTTGCGATTTCCCCTGAACGCCGAGACAGCCGCTGCACCGATCGATGGAGGTGCACCTACTTGTAACAGATGTCCCGCCTATCCATACAAAATTCTCGCCTGAAGAAGATCTAAACAGGTACTCCTTAATTTTTGTGTTGAATTACAAACCAAAATTTTTCGTGTTTGGATTCCAAAAAGATTATGAGGTGAGACACTGTCCTTACTAGTCTAAAACGGTGGAAAACTCAGAATTGATTCAGGATTGAGAGCTGGGCAACTCGTATTCGAGTGAACCTCCCGGTGTGAAAGCAAATATTGTTGAATAAACGAAGGAAATATTTTGCTAGTCGTCCTCACGCTACATGTTTCTCTCAGCTAGCTGATGGAATGTGAGCCACGAGACAACATGAAATTAGACGGGAATCCATAATAGTATTCCTTTTTCATCAGAGTTCCTAATGTATCCTGGTTAAAGGCAGCGGTTTCGCATGAAAGAAGGACGTACAGCTGGATGGTGCAGGCCTTTGGATGTTATCGAAGCGCCTCAAGCGGCAAAGGTCGGGTTCCGAAGATTATCGAATCGTACAGCTATCTGAGTTGGGGAAATATACGACGGAAGAGAAAACATCTCTCTGGATTTTGTTCATTAAGTTTGAGGACGAGCGTATGAGGAAAGTCCACTTGAAAATAAGAAGGTGAGGCTGTGAACCTTTCGCGGCCAGAGATCAACTCATAAACACAAGCAAGTGCTCCAAGACTTCCTGAGCGGAGCGGAAGACGAGGACTCACTAGATCTTTCTTCACTCAATATCTGGAGGTAATGCTACACATAATCCCTTAGGTTAATTTTATCCCGTGACAGGAAATGAGACGTACTAGTAAACCGTTAATTGCAACACGAATTTTGATGAATATGCAGATGTAAATGCACGTGCGCACCAAAACAGGAAGTGGTGAGCGTCAAACGACACCCGCTCGGGATTGTAGTGACTAAGCAAAACAAATCTGCAGAATCTTGCAGCTCAAACACTACAAAAATAACATGAAAAGCAAACGTTGTGGACTGAGAAGAGGGAAGGATGGAAATGAGAAATGGATGCTGGATTTTGCGACGCCTTCAGCAGGGGGAGGAGGGAAATTCAGAGGACTTCTGTAACTATTTCGCTTCAAAAATGCTTACGATTCAGGACCCAAAGGCCACAGCAGAATGAGGGACCGCGGAATTAGGAAAACCTCTGTGCCAGAGAAGAAATATCCGTGCCACATTCACGACCAGCAGAACTGTTTCCTGATGTTCAGATCCCTCTATGCACCTATGTAGGTCGACTCTAAGGGAATTGTTTCAAAGAAGCTTAGATCTCGTTCCCGTCCGTGCCATCTATTTATCTTGGAATTCTATGGTTAAAAGTTGGGCGATAGGGCTCGGTCTCCTAAGCCCTAGTCTAGAAAGAATCGAGTAGAGTAGTAATCAGGAGCTGTGACCATACATGACATGTAAAGGTTCTAATCTTCTGCTTATAAAGCAATTTCGTTCAGGAATTCGCTGACGTTTAAAAGCCAGGAAGAACATAATCATCTGGCATACTCAGAACTACAGATATACGCACTTCCTAACCTAGAGCACTTATAGAACTTTGGATATGGGTGTTTGGTGCCTTAAAAATTAGAGCACTAGATGTGAAGCGTTCATTAGGAAAGAACGAATGCGTTGCACAAAAAGTACGCAAAAGGAAGTAGAAGTGTGGGAAATTTGGAGGTGCGATTACGATGAATTCTACTGAAAATATACAATTTGTTTTTTAAAGTCCAAAGACAAAACAGGGATTTGAAACACATGTGAGCCCATCCCTTGCTGAAGTGGTATCCAGAAACCCCCTATTCATCACCGGTAAGAAATTCCTGGAAATAAGAGGATCTCCAGAAAGTATGTGTGAAAATTGGGTGAAAAATTACTCTGTGTTCGAAAACCAGAAAAAAAAAACGACAGAGGGATCCCAATGAACAGCGGTTATGTATACCGGATGGAGAACCTTCTCATGAGTTGATTAATGCTGACATCTCATGACAGTAGCAGGCACTAAGTAATAAACACAAGCGGAACAGCTGTAATCTGTGAGCGTGAAGCTCGAACATCACGAAAAAACTTACGAATAATTCATGCGAAAAGAATGTTCACCGAAAATTGTGAAGTTCCACATTACATCTAAGAATAGCACGAAGAAATCAGCTAATCACCACGAAAACCATTAATTTTGACCAGTCTTAGAAAAGCTGTTCAACATTTTCGTGCAGCAAATTCTAAGAAGAAAAATCCAAATCAAAACGCTAAAAAATGACACTTTTCTCGAATTGACCAACTCGCTGAAGTACCCTCTTTTGACTTTCACTCATTTTTTAAAATGACTTTGAGTTCCCATCCTTTCCAGTCACAAAAACAAGTGACGCATGTACAATCCATGCCCTTTTGTTTGGAAAAATATACATACGTATGCATGTTTCTGAACAGACTCCAATAAAATTCTTGATTAACAGTGGGAAGATAGAAAAAGTAGACTATAAACAAATTATTATTGGTAATTAAGCGTCTCGAGGCCTAGTCGATGATGTTATGTGGTGTACTAACTCTTAATATATGAGGAGAGAGCACACGAAGAGTAGAAATCCATGCTCAGCTCACATGGACCACAAAAGGGAACTGCAGGGGATTAAATTAATTTGCCATGTTGCCAGGAGAATCCAATTTCTGAACTTCCGCATGGATGCTTCGAAAAGGAAGCCGAACACCGTTTAAGGAATATTTTGAATATGAACCTTCAGTTTCTGGGATAACGTCTGGGATTTCTGGAAACAGCGAAGGCAATGCAGATCATCTTTGAGATAGAGTCCCCTTTTACAACCGTTTTGAAAAACTGACAGGATCAGAAAGGCCAAAATGGTAAACACGCACAGTTTTACGAAAAATTACCAACCTCCATGTTCGAGCCGCTTCTGTGGAGCAGATGGGCGGGGCCAAGGGGACAGCACGAGGTTTCGTCACCAAGTGCTCCGATAGACAATAGTAATATTACAAGTAACAAAGACAAACAGAAAAGGCAAGGGTACGGAAATTTCTCATCTTGCACCACCCTGCAGGAAGTGCACTTCTAAACTATGAAGTGCACCCCCAGCTGGGGTTGCTTGTTGTGGAAATTTCATTCTCTTGCCCGGGGCTCTACCCATGGCCCGAATACATCACTGAGTAGTGACTGGTCCCATACACACGGTTCTGATTACCTGTGTGTAGCAGCAGGGTATAGACAATGTCACCAATGGG
>KN730658.1:0-13692 GCA_000816745.1 Ancylostoma duodenale | reverse complement strand
GTGGCGGGGGCAGATCATTGCTGCCAGCTGATGTGGTGGACACCCATTCTTTTTCATGTGATTAAAAAGCTATATCTTAGTTGATAGCTTTACTTTTTTGCATTGCTCAGCACAACAATTGTTCTCCTTGTTATTTCGCAAGGAACCTTCTTTTTTCACTTGTACGGCCGAGTTCCGCCACTGCCTCATTTCCGAATTTTTGTATGGTTCTGGAATCGTTTTACAACTTGCTTGTGTTTCTGCGACACTCTGACTGCTCAGACCATCTTTTTCGAAGTTTGTTCTCTCTTACCAACTTCGAGAACACTGCAAAACAGGACCAAAAACATATTCCGCCCACAAAACACCTGACAAAAAGGGCAGCGGTATCGACATTTTTGGATCGGTCCACACCGAATAGATTGCTCAACTCGACCGAACCTGCTCGAAAGCTATGAGCTGAGGGGTTCCAGGAGACGAAGATTTCGACGGTTTAGACTGCTTTTAACACTGAAACAGTGTTCAGCGCACACGATTGCTCCGAATTGTACCGAAATCTCGAGGTCGAAAAATTTTCGTGAGTGCTGCCTTTGAATGGCGATAACGATTGTTTTATGAATCATCTCGATTTTTGCAGTCGTGGACAATTTTAGAAAAGTCATCCCAATTTTCGTAAGGAATGGACCACTTCTCAAACATCCTTGCTTTCAGCAGTACAATTCTGGACTACTGGGGATCGTAATGTCCTTATTACTGCTACTGATCTCCCTGATATTTATGATAATAGTGATCGTCACGATGGCAGGTAACGCAAAGCTCTCGGAATCGGGAACAGACGAGTTGCCGAAAAAAATCAAAGAAGACAAATCTGGTAAGCTTTAAGAAAACTATTCTCCAGACTTGTTTGCTCGAATATTTTCGTTTGAGTATGTAGTTCGCACTCACACGGGACAAGGGGCTATATTCTTAACAAAGTTCTACGGGGTTGTTTTACCGCACTGCTGTATGTACAGGGAGGCATAAGTTATTGTATAGTCTTTCTCAAAAATTCTCGCCTCGCGTTTCACCGCGCATCTGCTAAGCCGCGCCGCATCACCTATGCATTATCATATGTGGTGTGACGTGGCTGAGCTTACGGGCGGTTCAGCGTTAGGCAAGAATTTTTGAGAAAGACTGTACAACATTTGCTGCTTTATTTCATCTCCAGAAGCTTATCTTTTACCAGCCGAATAGGCAAAGGTTCAAAGTATCTTCGAATTGAAATTTGTTTGTGCAGGAGACTTTCATTTTGGAGAGGTTGGCTTCGGAACACACTTTTGGTTTATGACAGTGTTCTAATAGTTATCCACAAACTTTCCTTTGAGAGTAGAAGGCAATATGAGACGGAGAAATGTGCTGACGAGCACAGTCCTTTCGCAGAACTCGGAGACGCGTTGACTAATCCATCACAGTTCTGTTCCGAAAAATGAACTTTTAGGCTTGAGCGCTCCTCTTCAAATCCACACGGATAACACTATTTGCTTGCTGAAATCGCACAGCGTTACTTCGCAGATAGCAGGAAAGGTGAAAGTACCTTTGGAGAACTGCATGGCAAACGTTGACTCTAAACTTTATGACATCGATGGCACTCAGGTCCTATAGACCGATTCTCTAAAAGTTACACGGTTTGTGATATTGTTAATCTAAACAGGTTATTCACGCTATTTCTGATTTGAAAAAAGACGCTATGGAATTAAAACGCATTCTAAGTGGTGCTCCGGAGGAAATTGCTCCAATATTAAAAGAAGTGGTACGTTATCATCTTTCGCACTTTCATGACGTTACTATACATATTGAATTGAAGTCAACCGCATTTATGGACAAAATTTACATAACAGATATGGAGGGCGTTGAGAAAATGAACGTGTATGATCAGGAGGTATCCTCGCTATCACAGTTCCCCTTTGATACTCTAATTTATGGCTACTTTAATTATGATTCAGACCAGCAGTATATCAACATATTTCGACACGATAGCAAATAAAATGGCAGAAGAGTTGAATCATTTTCATCGTTCATGTGACGAAGTGAGTGTTATCTATTTGAATTTTACTTTCCTACTGATGTTCTCTGATATTACGTACTTATTTTTTTAAGGTGCTACACAAGCTTCTGAAAAGCGTGAAGGGCGTCGAGCAGAGGGTGAATTCTTTCGTATTAGCTCACGTGAGTCATTTAAAATAATTGGAAGAGCAGTATTTTTCCATGATTGTTTTCTTTCATTGAAATTGACGCTTCGTTTGAACTTTTCTGTGGAAAGGTGCGCCGCGGTTCATCAGTAAAGAATTAACACTAACGCTAACAATCCTATTCATTTTCGCTGCACTAATCTCCAAAATTTCTGAAATGTATGGAGAGTAAGGTGGTCATTTTGCGATCTCGACTCGTTGAAAAAGCCGACGACGATCAAATTAGTAGGATTCAGCTGACAGTCTTTCCAAGAGCGCGGCAATTCTTAGTTAGTCACCATATGATCTATTGACTGGGTTAAATACTAACTGTTGCCATGATATCTGTATCTACTCAACCAGAAGGGGGTCAAGATGTATGCTGCAACGCGACCGCGAGGCACGCATTCGCTGTGGTGAGACTACTCAGGTTCCGGCTTACTCTTTAGATTCGACTCAGTCAATGACGGTGGTAACCAAATCTTTGCTTTTTGTCGCGAAGCCATTGATTGGACTCGCTCAAAACTCAACAGCACTCCCCTCACCCCTGAACGTTGCAACGGCGATGCGCACATGAATCCTCCAATCATAGTCCTGTGATGTACCTCTTGTCACACATTCTACCAACCAAAGCTACTCGTTTTCGTGCAGTTAACCGATGCGGTTTAGCCGATATCACTTTTAGCTGAACGAACAGCTGCTAAAAACTACGCTAAACGAAAGACGCCGTGAAAGCTCAACCTTAAACCATTAAAATTGAGAACAATTTGACGAGTGCTGCAATGTGAAAATTTGAGGGTGCCAGCTCTATTGCCAGCTATCTTATGATGGCCGTGTGGTTTCCTATCGGGATTGCTGCAATGTGTTTGCTTGCGATGGTCGCTCTTTTCCTGAGGTGAGAGCATATGTTTGAATGTAGTGGGGTGCAGCTAGCAGTTTGAAGTTTTAGGGTAATTTTCAACCGCATCGGTTCGATATCCTTCGATGAAACAAGCCCTAGTCGTGGAAAGTTGTCCAGAATAGCAGCAGAAGTTATCAATATTTTCGCTTACATAGTTGCTGTTTTTAGTGCTCTTCTTTTCATAATGTTTTCGTAAGTTCGAGACTACTTATTATAATATTTATAAGAAACAAAAAAAAACATGAAAATGTAAATAGGCATAGGAACGATTTTCCCAAAGTAATCATCTGGTTGTACTAAATTAGTTATAATCTGCGTTGATGTTGATCGTACGAGAGGCTACGATGTGGTTTTTAAATAGGTCTCGAAAGTTTGAGATGTGAGAAGGACACTTTTCTACTGTACGCAATGCTACTTGAGAGATTTCGTCCATGGAAAACACTAAAAATCAGAGCATAGACTAGTTTTCTGGCATGAACTTACCTTAAATATACTTGAATTTAGGAGAAAACGAATTTCTATTCGTAAATTCGCTTTCAGTTCTGGTTTAATTTTTGGCTTTGGCGTCATGGCTTCAATAAGTGGACCTCTCAAGGATATGCGAGTTTATGAAGAAACAGCAATTTCCTTTAAATCGAAGTTCATGGAGGAAGCAGCGGACATCAAGTTAATGTAAATCATTGGTTATCATGCACGTAATTGCACATAAAACTTCAATTATAGTTCGTTCATTGAGAAGGTGCACTCCACTCAGGCAATTTCGGGAACAAATCTCGTTCCAACCGCCGGCAAATCCCTGACAAAACGTTTGAACGAGGACCAATAGCGGGCAAACAGCGGGCGAAACCACGCATGTTGTGGGCCAAACGCGCTGTCGGGCGAATCGCGGGCTGAACGCAGAATCATTCGGCCTGATGCGCGACCGTCGGGGTTCGGCCCGCTATGTGAACAGTGTCGAGCATCGGCCCGCTTTTCGCGACCACTGACCGCCGGCAAATTTCTCCAAAAAGCGGCCTGAACGACTACGTATTTCGGCTCAATGAGGAACTGGCCCGGTCGGAATGGTTGGTTGGTGATAGTACGGAAGTGATAAAGCATGAAGGCAACACCGGGATGGAAGAGATCAGCAGCATGGATGGCCTAGTGGATAAAGCAGCGGTCTCTCAATCATTCATGAACAATGGTCAGGTTGGTTCAAATCCGCTCAGTAAAGAAGAAAGCTAGCAATACGAAAACACGGATAGACCTTGCAAACAGCCTTCTTTTCGTATTTCTGATGGGAGTTAGCATATTTGTGTCGCTTTTATACTCCGGTGGATCACTTTGGATCCACAATCTGGGGCTCTTCCGTGCGAGACTGTGCACGAGCAGTGACCAAGCTGCCGGAGGTTGCCACGGTGCAACCGTCCAACTGATCCGTCATCGTGGGGAATGCTTCCTTGTGCGCTGGATTAGGAGCAGTAGCGCCTGATCGTTTGCGGACTCATGGCAGCCTGAACGTGCGCAGAACCCGGGCGGATAGGAATGCAAGCTCATTTTTCAGCGGCCCTACAGCGGCCTAAACGCGGCTACTTCTCGGACGAAAACCCCCAAACGCTCGTTCGGATCCTCGCCCCCCGCTCGTTCGAAACGGTTTTTGCCCCCGAAATTGTCTGAGCATGTACCGGTCAGCCCTGCGGCTACATCCTTAAAGGATCAACGTGATATGGCTATATACCACATTCATTTTCTATTATCCCAGTAGCTACTAAGCGCATAACCTCGCTTTAACACAACCGCTGGGTCGATCGACGCGTACACTATAAGGCCAATGCACGACACTTTTCATATGGCTGGCGGAACCTTGACGGTCGCACATCAGCCCAAGTGATGCTGCATTCAGTCCGCGATTCACTCTACAGCGCGTTCGACCCGCAACAAGTGTGGTTTCAGCCGCTGTTCGCCCGATATGTGTCCTCGTTCAAACCTTTTGTCGGGAATTTGAATGGGATTTATCCCTGCGATTGTGAGAGTGCACCGTCTAAAGTGGTTTTCAGAGTTTTGCCGCGCCGCGCTACATGATGAAAAATGGGGCGGGGCAACGCTGAGAGAGCTCGCACGGCAAGTGACGTACGTGTGAGGCCTTCAGAGATTTCACGCTGCGCCCGCGGTATTTTGCGGGCTCACTCTGAGAGTTTCTGTGCTATGTGGCATGGAGCAGCAAACCCAACGAGACTTCCAGAGCAAGAAGTTTCCCGCGCGTGAGTGACTTCTCGCGCCACCTCATGGCGCCGCTCATCGCAAAATGTATGAAAGCCGCTCGAATGAACAGTCTACATATTGTTCAGTTAAAATCACTGCCATAGCTATTGTAGCAACCGTTTACTCGAGTCCAGCATTGTATTCGCTCTTCAATCCCACAAAATTTCTATTTATTCTTTAATTCAGTCCCAATTTTCATCACTGGAAAGACTTTGCAGCATTTTTGTATTCATTCGAAAGAAGCAGGCGTAGACATTTCAAAAACATCGTCACTCAGGGAACTTAAAAACCGTGTTTTGCATGAGATTGCAAGATGCGAATCCCAAGATTAAGACATGCGTGCTCATGCAAAACACGGTTTTTTTAATCAATAGTTCTATACCAGCAAAAGCCAATCCATGCAAAACCCATGCACACTCATGGATATGCTTGGGTTTTGCATGGATTTGACCATTGTTGATATAGAACTATTGATTAAAAGATTGCATGTCTTAATCGTGGAATTTGCATCTTTCAGTCTCATGCAAAACACGGTTTTTAAGTTTCCCGAGCAGGAAAAACATAAACTGCATACTCCACTCTAGTATATTTTGAAAACGTACGTTTGCAAATACTCATCATCCGACTGATATGCTGAAACTTGTGCTTCTGTACTACTTTCTTTTTTCTATATTAGAAATTAGGAGACCAACGAGGGTTCCAGCGAAAATAGATTACATAGTACTCCGTCTGCGAGCGGAACTCCGCACTTCGCGGCTGGCATTCATAACCAAAGGAGGGGTCTTGTTCCAGCTGTTGGTATGCCAATCAAGTGAAAACATGGATAAAGGTGACAGCACTATCCATGAACCGGTAACGATGATCTACTGATGAAGTAGGCATAGTGCCGTGGAAGGCCCTTGCGCGACGTCTGAGCCGACAACGATACAAAATCATTGGAATTCTGCTTAAAATCAAATGCTTTGCCTGTACCAATAAAGTGCCTTATTCGATACTAGTCTGGCCGTTCGGCTCCCTTATGCTTGCTTCGCTCGCATTAATTTATCCCATTAATTCAGAGCAAATTTAACTCTCCCGTAGTAATGTCAATGGTGTTCTGAGATGTTGTTCGTAACAAACTCTCTCGCAGATGATCACACCATAGACGTTCTCATAGATTTTTCAAATTATTAATTTTTGGAGCTGTTCAGGGATGTGTTGGCCAGATGTGAAAAAGGCGATAAATTTTTCGACGCAGTCGAGCTGAATCAAATCCTCTCTCCTGAAGTTCTTCGTAAGGTTGGACTGCAATAGGTGCTTCCATAGATATGGTATTGTAGTGACACATCAACTTTCAGATTTTGGAAGGTTGCGTTCAAAAGAAAAGCTACCAGACAATATTTTTGAAGAACTTCCTTTCACAAAAAATTTACTTCAACAAACTCTCTGACGCTGCGATGGTTAGTTCATTCAACTACGTGTAGTCCGGTACTAACTTTCCAGGTTGAGGTTCTTTTTAATCTCTTGAAATAGAGTGAGTTTCAACTCTATTGAGCGATGGACCAATTCATGAGGAGCTAATTTTCAACATGTTCAAAATGTCTTCTCAAAAAAAAAACTGTTATCTCAAAAAACATGAATCCCAGCCCAACGTGGACTCGCTCTTACTGGCGAACGATTTTTGACGCGCACTTCTGAGCGCATCAGGACAATTAGGCAAGAATGATGTACATACATTATGACCACCTTGGACAATGCTCTTGAACAGTGATCTTTCGTTTCGATCCTCGCGGATAGTCTGGTGCACCTCCCTTGTTAGAGGCATTGAACGCGTCTCAGTGTTACCCATGTCTCTTTTATTGTTCATTTTAGGACATTAATTTCACCTTGGCAAGAACCAGCTTCTCAGATTACAAAAAAGGTAACTACTTTTCTTTTTTTTTTTGAACTTCGTTCCAGAGTGAGATGACCAATATTTTTTCCTAGCCACTGCTCTTTCGTAGTACAAAGTGATGCATATTTCTACATCATCCTTTGATAAGGCTAAATACTGTTGTGACGCATGCATTGTGCACTTGTCAATTAACGTTATGGTTCACCTTTCCTAAACTTACAATAGGTTATTATATGGTAAAAGTGGATTTCAAGTCATCACGAGAGAGCAAAGAGTCACAATCTCTCACATATCCTACGACTCGTCTCATCAGAACTCAACTCGAGTGTACAAACTTAAGCTGTCAATCCTAAAGAGAGACCTAAATGGTTAGAAAGCCTGTCTAATATGGTATTACAGGTTATACCTGAAATTTGCCGAGTAGCTCACAGAGACTCCGACGTGGATCATTTTCAACCGCGGCGACGAGAGAAGGATGCTTTGCATGTGTGACGTATACGCTTGTGCAGCTCATGCCAATGGTTTCAAATCTGCTTTTAGCTTCCCTCGGTCTTGTCTCTTTCAGGAGATTCCTCACGTTTTTTGCAAGCGATCGTGATAGGCAGTAGGAATAAAACAGCACTAGTGAGCAGCAGTAGCATCAGGTGGCCATGGCACAAAGACGAGACTCTCGTTCTTCATCGAAGCAGTTGAAGGATCGAACCCTGCTGTATCCTTTTGCATTTTTCTTTCACTCAGTGCTTTGCCTTTGGAAACCTATTTCTCGCAGTCCTATAAGATTTCTCACTCCCAATTAGATGTTCTGAAAGTTTGAAAGATTCGCCTAACGGTTCATCAAAACGACTTGGACTGAAAGTGATGTGAGTTCTGAATTTGTTCCAAATATTGTTTAGTCATCTAAATTTCCAAGTGACAAAGTGAACCTTGAACATTCTGACCCTGTATACTGAGGTTGCTAGAAACAAGCATAGCATTCACTTCGCACTGGAGCCTAGCTTTTATGGGGCTACTTTTGAGTCATTGTAGGAGACAGGAAATTGCCGATTTCGGCCGGAAAATGGCAGCGTCTTGCGAGAAGACGTGGAAAAACGTAATCAGCGTCTGAAACTACCTCTGTGTGCAAACACTGTCAGGATTCGCGAGATACCTTGACTACTATATATCCGCTGCTGTCTTATAACGGTGCGCCCTGTACGAGCACTGACATGCCGTGTGTCCTTGCAAAAAACGTGCGCAACTCCTGATAGAGACAATATTGGGGAGAGCGAAAACATATTTGTAATCGGCATCACAAGCTGCACAATGAAGCCCACAAACTCGCTACAGAAGGTACGGAAGCTGCGGAAGGTACGTCACACTGCTGAAGTACCCTTCCCTTGTTAGCGTCGTTGGAGGTCATCGACGTTGAATTGTGGGCTTCTGTAGATCATTTAGCAGAGTTCAGGTATAACTTAAGACATCATGTTGGACACACTCTTTTACAACATAGGTCTCGTTTCGTGTTAGCAGCAAGTTCGTGCACTTCCCTTGTCAGAAGACATAGTGCAACATAGTGCAAGATATTGATAACTGTTCAGCGCAAACGTAGTCTGAAACGAAAGCTGATAAAAATTTCTGCAGAAATACAGAATCCAGTGACACGTTTCAAAGGTAAAATCATCAAACTAGCCTCAGGTGCAAAGAATCTTGTGGATAAGGTGGGCAATCGTTCATCTAGATTTTGTCTGTTTCGCAGTAGAACACCAACAGCAACATCAAACGAACTGATATATGCAGGCTGTATTTAGATCTCCGTTGCTCAGCAAGAGCGTACTGCTATAGTCGATTTGGTGACAGAAAGTTTGGAGAATGCTATTCAAGATTTGGTTAAGATGTACAGCAAGTTTCTGGTAAGTTATTATTACAGATGTGGTTGCACACACTACTGGGCCACGATGATACGGTATTCCGGCATTCTCTACACGACTGGGCCTCATCGGACCCATCCCTAACCACGGGATCATTGCCATGATGTTCTCCACCCACTGTTGAGCCACAGTGGACTCATCCTATATCGGCGGTCACTTGCCTTCATGTTTTGCACACTACTGGGCCACGGTGGGCCCATGTTCCACTGGTGGATCCCAGTGCCGGGCACAGAAGTGGCTAGTTAATAGAGAGGAAGGCGTGGGAAGTGGCGTCTTTCTCCGACTCTGGATGGAAGAAGAAAAAGGTGGAAATGAAAACCCTGCAAGATGGTGTCCAGGACATTCGGAAGGATTTGCTGCAGTCGAGAGCGCGCATCCACATTGTGAGCTCTATCGCGAGATAATGTACAAATTTTTATGTATATGCCTAGATAACGTTCGTTTGCCCCACTCGTTGACTATAGAGTAGTCAATTTTGAAAAAAAATTGCTACACTAAAGTAGATGACACCATTCATGATGTTGATGTTATGAAAACAAAGCCACGCCAAGCGTACATCGTTGGAGTTTGTGCTCTGCGTTGCTCATTTCCACAATTCCACGTTTGAGTCTAAATCAAAAATCAAGCATTGGCAACGTTCCACAAGGTCATTGTCCAGGCGTCTTAGTAGATCAAGGGATCCACCGTATGCGCGCATGCGTTGAGAGACCGGGCCACTGCAAGCGATTTGCCATCATTGGATTACATTATGCAATTTTCGCCCTGCGGCAGCTTCTATTCAAGAGTTCCTACTATTCCTAGCTTTTTTCACACATTTTTGAAACTGTATTTATTCTTCTGCTAGGATACTCCCTCTAGATGGATATAGCTTCCTACCATTCTTGAATTCTATTTTGTTTTTAGTTTGTTAGATTGTTTCACACCATTTTTTCCACGTCGTCGCTGGTGGATGCGTCGAATTTGAGACGTAGCCCCATCGTCGATGCTGGAGGGATCTGAGGTTAGTAATTCGAAAAACCTCTTTTTCTTGAAATTTCTTACAAAAGTCGCCGCGAGGAAATACGCAGGGCTACTTTGTGAGGCGCAACCAGCTGTTCGAAATTGGCAAAATGCCAGAACACGCTTCGCAGTGGCCTTCGCTGCTATCTTGCGAGCGGTTTTCAGCCGCTCGCACGTTTGGTCCGCAATAGCTCGGATGTTTACTCCATTACGAAAGCCCTGTATGAGCACTACCTAACCACCTGGAGCAGCTCCCGCAATAGGTGTACCATAGGAGTCCCTGCGATGAACATGATGTCTGACAGCAAGATGTCGTGTCAAGCATGTCCTTTTATTCAGGAAAAATCAAACATGACTTCAGCAGCTGAGTAGGTCCTTGATTTCCTCTTGTCGTAAGTTATCGAAAGCGGACAGGGACGGTATCCACGAATTAGTCAGGTCAATCCATGATCTGGTCAGTCCATTTGGCAGCTGCACAAGCACCCAAAGGTGGGTCTGGGCCGTGTGGAATAGTGACAGTAGTGGGAAACAGAGGCTTATAAGCAGTAAATAACAATCTATCAATAACGATCTATCATGCTATTTATTCATTGGCATCCCATATGTGTGTACTTCTGTCCCCGCATGAGAACCAGGTATTACCATTGAAAAGTAACGAACCATAATGTTTAGCTAGCAAGTACTAACTTTTACCTTGATCTTCGGCTCTTCTGTACGCTGTAAGCAATACATATATTGTTCATTAATGTGAATGGTACTGATGTGTGGTTGCAATGATGCAACCGACAAGAGAGGGGTGCGACGTTATGTTAGGGGTAAGCCAAAAGTGTAGTGAAACAAATAAAAGCATGATCAGAGGTAACGACCGAACATTTTACACAGGCAAAGCTAACGACATGACTGTGTTGTAAGAATTGCAAAAATCAAACACTTATCTCTTTATGCACTATACAAATGGTTATGGTTGTTTTGTTGCAGCCGAACATATGGGTACTCCGTGGATTACCCTGAAGCTCTAGTGGCGCCGAGAGATCCCATAAATGGTGTGGGTGAATTAGGGAGGGAGGAACTAGGAGGAAGAAAGAAAATATTGCTACATTTTACTTTTGCTTGCTTAGGAAACTCCAGTTAAACCAACTCCCTTTCCTCAGGGCACGAAATTATTTATGCGAATTTTATTAAAATAGTTTTTGCAAGCGAAATGACCATTATAACAATTTTGGAAGTCCGAAGTAAGCCGAACGGTCGGGCTGATAAAAAAAACATATGAACTAAACAAACTGTTGGGTTTCACCCATTCACTTCAACTTTGGTTTGCATCAAACGTTTCGATCCCTTTTAGCCATCCACACTTCACTGACGCACCAATCAAAAGTTGTTTTCAACCTATCGCAAATGAAAATAAATGAGAATGGTCCTTGATTATCAAGCAAACTAGTTGGAATTACCAAGGGTGAGGAGTGCGCTGGAGCGCGATGCTGCCAAGGTGCGGAGAAGCTCAATCACATTTGTACGGAGATGCACTCGCACAAAAAACTGGGTGATTCTACGGGGTCCCATCCGTGCGGTGGGTTCGCCAGTGCTCGATGGTGTGGAAAACGTTACACTATGAGTTCACAGTTTCATAAAGGTGCGCAGATGTAAAGTATTGGGGGATGATGCTTCAAAATGGGTTCGTCGGGATGTGAGAGGTGAAACGCCCCTTAAAAGTGGGAAATTTATTACCAGATGAGGATGTGTGTGTCAATTTGTTAGTTGCCGATTTGTTAATATATAGCAAATTCAGTATAACAAAGTGCACATCGAGACTTTTCTGCACTTATGTGGAAAGAAATGTTAGGAGGGAGTGTACAGCTTCCTTTTCGTTGTTTTAATTAGAGGATTTTTAGGATCAAGTTAAGAAAGAGTCCGCAAAATGTGATGATCTCAGCCATTATAAATCAACTATAGGCAAATTTATATATGCCCATGTGGCAGCACCAGCACAAGGCCAGTGGCTGGCATGCTGTGAGTTTCAAAGGAGATTTGTGGAAACGGTGACTTTTTATGCTATTTCAGTAATCGGCGCTATTTTTTCAATCGTTGCTTTTTGTGGTCTGTTAACGTCGGTGAAACATTTCAAGAGTTTCTCTCCTTCCGAGAACCAAATCGATTTTGAAGACGCACAAGAAAAGAGGTCGACAACGGTGGGCATTTTCACTCACGATAGAACGGAAAAGGAATGGAAAAAAGAAACAACTTCAATAGGAAAAAAACCGTTCTGAACGTAATTTACTCCTCTACTCTATCTCCAACATTCCTAGCTAAACCATTCCCAAAAGTACGGCAAAACACTGTGCGCCCTTGGTTCATCAACTTATTCTGTGTTGCTTCCTGTCCTTCAAAATCATACGTGTCTGCCTATTTCTCAGCTCTAACCTTGCACTTTTCTGGATAGCTTTTTTGTCAGCACCATCGCGAAGCCAACACTCGATCCCACGAAAGTACTGTTAAGACGCACAAGTTTTTAATTTGCTGATAGTGCCCAAAAAAGTGAATTAGAATACAACTCGAAAATGTTAGCAGAAAAGCCAGAAGTGCATTAAAATTCCAATTATTTTTAGGACTACACCCAACTTCCCCAAATCTCAATCCGTTAGATCCATAGGCTTACACAGTTTTCTAGGGAGTAAAAATTCCATGAAAAAATAAGAGGATAAAGTGGTGAGCCTTAATCAATCCCAGATTGTGGGATACCTCACTCCTTCGACTTCATTTGAGCGTAGTTGTGGCATTGAATGCCATCGTGCTTTGTACAGTAGCGGCCACATATTTAGCACACTCACGATTTTCAACCACAGAATTTTCTACATATCTTAGCCCAATGATGAGCAATCAAAACCAAGTTCAAGTATGTGTTGGAGGGCTGTGGGGCTTCCTTCCTACTGCTCATCATAGGCACAGAGTCAGTTGGAACTGGATTAAAAAATAAAATTCCAATTTCGTCGATTTTCTCAATCTAGGTAGAAAAGTTCTGTATCTGCCTGTGGAGTAAAGTGAAGTAGTGATTTAAATTGAGCACTCTTCTCCTCAACATCGCGTTACGGAAGCTATTCGCGCACTTGCCGTACCAGCTGAAGCCAGAGACAGAAACAGACCGTCAAATTTGTCAAAAATTTCATTTTATTGAATCTCGAGATTAATGCAAGCGTCCGAATTCTCCTGTGATTAGAAAAATCCCTGTTAGTAGCACATGTCGGAAAAAAAATCCACAGCCGAAGTGCATGCTTTCTTTTTGTAATCACCCATGAATCCTTTTTTCGCAATTTTTTAGCCATGTTGACGATCCTTGTTCTTCCCTAAGGTAAATAACTACGCATTAAAACCGCAACAGCAAAACGCGCATTAATATCTAGAATAAACTCACATTTTCGCTCGATCTGATAAATTTATGTAAGAGTTCGACGAAAATGTTCCCAAAATATTGCATTTTGGGCTAATTTCACTCCCATCATCTCTAGCATATCAAGTAGTGTAGTTGTGTTTTTTTTTTTTTCAGAATCAAGTCACAATAGAGAACCAAAATCCTGAAGACACGGAAGAAAA
>KN730657.1:0-11290 GCA_000816745.1 Ancylostoma duodenale | reverse complement strand
GGGGGGGGGGGGCAACCTAATCCGCTATCCGCGGCTTGGTATTACGTGCAGAACTTTGTGCTATTCCACCACTACTGCTACCACCAACGCCTACCACTCTGTCTAATCCAGTGCAGAACATCATGCCTCAAACCTGACCCAACCTTACCCAGCAGTCTTTCACTGCAAAGGCGATTGCACTCCACTCTCGAATCCGAGAGGGATCCACTTGCTCACATTGCGTGAGCACGAGAGAACTCCAAAACTATTTGATCCATTGGATCAGCGCCTTTTATGCAGTGAGATTAGGGGGCGTGTCCGCACTAGTGGGCATGGCTGCATCTCCATCCAAGGCAATGTATCCACAGGCATATCCGCGGGATATTTTTGACACGTTTACGCTAAACAGGTGCATATCTGCAGGCTACAATAAGCCACTAATTGCAACTTACGAGCAATAAACAATCGATAGACAATATATGGATTATATATGGATACCCATATACTACAATAAAAATATTAATTATAATAGTAAATAATAAATGAAAATTATATTAAAAATAATAATAAAAATAAACAAGTAAAAATAAACTAATACAAGATTTTTATTTGTATTGTTAAGTTTCGAAAATTTGGCGACCCATTCTCGGGGGGCGGGGCCGCCTCCCCCCTGCGTCCGCCACTGCCTGATACATATGTACAGAAGCGAGCAAAAAGGTTGCAACTTTTGGTCTTCCGTCCATAGCTTCCTCCGAAAAACATGGTTGCATTGACCTGTAATGCATGCATGTACGTATCGTACACGATTTCTTGAGCTTCTGAACGATTTGGGGAAGTGCAGCAGAGGCCACGTACCACCCTATGGCTGAAGTCTGATACTACTTCAGTTTTTCATGGAGAGTTTGGCTGCATTAGCCTTCCCTGCTTCTTGCTAGCTGCTTCCATGAAAGCGCTGCATATCGTGGGATTTTCGGTTTCTCTGTTGAAAGACAATACCAGGCTAAGGCGGAAAGTGTGGTTGCCAGATCAAGTACCCGATCGTCAAGCCTACAACTGATGTTTTGTGCAATGCAGCGATGCAAATCTTGAGATTTCAGCGGTTTCAAACCAAAGAATAGGAGGGCGGTTTCCCGTGGCCTTTTGTATTCTGATGCAGCAAGGAGTTTTGTTCTATGTGACAGAACCCCACTTTCATAGCTTTCCTCGTTGGAACACTATGACGTTCTCATTATGTTACCTTAACACGTGACGTACTCTTAGGATTTAAAGGACACGCTTCCCACCAGCGATCTTTATTGGGATAGAATCTCATCCCAATAAAGAAAAGTCCAGTATGTAGTGGACAAAGATACATAAACCGCTGTGCAGCAAGAGCACGCTAATCTTAACCATTTTGTAGTTACAGGGCGCTAATCCAGCAAAATTTCGAAAACTTCAAAGTTTACAAAATGAAACGAAAGTGATGAAACTTCGTTATACTGTGGCACACCATTACAATAACATTTTATTAACATCCAAGTCAAAGGCTTGTGTTTTGCGTCGTCTGTTTTAGTTTCTAATAAAGTTACGGAAGCAAATACCCTGAGGGCATAATTTTGCGCGCATCCAAAAATCACCACAACACCATCTTATAGCTCTCAAGACGCTGATTCCAATAATTTATAGATGTATGTGGATAATTCTGCTCTGATATAGTATAGTCATAGCAAAAAGATGCAAAAGACGCGCCTTTGCGTCTTTCTTCCAGTGATTATCGACGGTGTCATAGACGCTCTAAATTGTACCCATTTTGGGTACAGATCAAGTTAGTCCTCTACATATGGTAAGGATTATCGGTTTTAGGCTGCAGATGCCATTTGTGATGACAATGAATCTGCTCAGGGCGAGCACATTAGCACATTAGCACAAAAAAACTATTGGATTTCTTGTAAAAAATTCCGGAGCAGAGAGAGAAGCCAGAACTTGGGAGAATAATGAAAAGTTCGAAAAAGGTGCGGTCAGCTGGGTGACCATGGCTGACTGTCGCCACGACAAAAGAGTAAAAGCTCCTTACCACCGCCGCTAACAACACCTAATCTTCATTTTCTTCACCCGTAACCCTTCTCCGAACTTCATATGATGGAAACAGCTCAATGACTTGAATTCGAATGCTAGAAAATATTCATTACAAGGTATAAAGTACCCCATGAAAGTTATACCTCATAACCATGAATAAGAAAAAAATCAAACTCAAACTTGAGCATCAACAAGAAACAATCTGTGAAGTACAACAAAAATCACAGTTAGGTATTTAGTAACATGACATCCCGTCCGAAACACCGTCGTAGGAACAAAAATAGGTAATCAACTTGCCTAAAGCAAAGAATGAAAATTATGTCGACAAGAAACCAACTGGAAATGAGAAAAAGCAGAGCAACAACGAAATAGTGCACCTTTGAGCGATCGCAGTGTAAAAAGAAAAACAAGCGCAATATGTCCACACACATCCTTTTTGGGGTCAGACCAGAACTATTTTTGAGAGAAAATTGTTTATATAGTAATTGATGTTGTTTATAGAGTGAATTGACCTCATCCTTATCGGATACGATTTCGGGACAAAGTCGATGGAAGTTAAACACATGTTTCAAGCAAGAATCACGTTCACAGGGATATACATACCCCCAAGTCGATAAAGATCAAAGCACTTCATTATCAGTGTTCGATAAGAGCTTATGAGTTAGTATTTCCAAACATGGAACAACGGAGATTCGCTGGTACAGAAAACGATCGTGCGAATGTAGTGCGAAATCTGATCAAAACCAGCGAACGGATAGCCGCGGACGTTTCAGAAACTGATGAGACAATCCAATGTATTCTCTTTGACAACGGATACAGCAGTGAGGAGATAACTACGTGGAGACCATATTCGGCTCCAGAAGGGGCTGCACTGGTGCTGCTGTACCTCAACGAATACCTTGCGAGACGTGTTAGCGCCATAGGTAAGAGGTCGCTACCTCCAGTGCGCCTGATATTCCAACCTCCTCCCACCCTTTAAGAGATACTAACCTCGTCACGTTTGTACGAAGATGGATGCGACGAAAAGGGATGCCGCTACTGAAGGTAACTCAGAAGCTCTCATCGGACATTAATAAAGATATGATCATATGAGGCTTCACGACAGCACAATATTGAGACATAAAAAAGCGTTCACTCCTAGGACAAGCCAAACAGGTTACTATTCCCTGATATAATCTTCGAAGACTTTGGTGTGCAATAGACTATTAACTGATTCTTCAGCGAGAACCTCCGATTGATGCAATGCGATATGTAAAGCGCGTAAAACTCGACGCACTACTCGTAGCTGCTTGACGAAACTGAAAAAAAAATAACTTCGGAAAATTAGAAGATTTAAGTTCATTCGAATTCCGAAGAGCAAAAAGTTGTAAACACTCACTACTGCAGTTTCGCCTCTAGATGTGGTAGATGAGCGCTCTCTCTAATATGGTGAATGACGTTCAACAGCTTCTCCTGTCTTTTTCTAAGCCGCAGTCGGTTACTAAACATCAATGCTTCAATTTTTGAATTTCTCACTTTTTTGGTTTCATTTTAACAAGATTCAGTTGGGGTCAAACTCTCGCCGGAATTTTTTGACCTAAATTGTGTGAACGGGTGGAGCGAGTTGGGGGAGGGGGAGGGGGGTTGTCGCACAAGGTGTGAAGTAGGTATGTCCGCCGAATGGGTTTATTAGAACGCCAACGTGAAGCCCTAACTTTGCTGATTTTCACCTAAATTGTGTGAACGGGTGGAGGGAGTTGGGGGAGGGGGAGGGGGGTTGTCGCACAAGGTGTGAAGTAGGTATGTCCGCCGAATGGGTTTATTAGAACGCCAACGTGAAGCCCTAACTTTGCTGAACTATTCGGCACTTAATATTTCGATCTATGAGGCAGTACTCCAGAGTAGTACTACTACAATACTGCACGCCAATGTATCAAAATTGGCATTGAAGATAGGATAAGGGGATTTACAGTTTGCCTGACTACGTGTTCTGCAGGAAAGTTGTGAGTACACCAAAACAAATAGCAAAACCTCTTTTTTTGCTTTGATGCAAGTAGAAACAAAACTTACTGTGTGACGCAAAGTCGACCACAATTTGTCAATGCCATTTTCCATCGAAGTCGAGCAGAGCAATGTGAAAGTACAAAAGAAAGTACATTAGGACGAGAAATTGGTAGAACTTCTGGGTACTTCCAACTAATGTCCGTCCTAAACAGAACGAGGCTGAGTTAACAAGTGGGATCTTGATGGAGAAAAACAAGCAATAACTTGAGCTCAGTGATCCTTATAAGTATTACGGAGATCAATCCGGATGTTGAAGCATTACAGGTGCGAGGGGACCAAAGACCCAGTTCGCAAGCTTGTTACGTTCAAAACAGTTCATGACAATGCACTTTCTTGCCGGCGTGTCTTTGTTTTCACTTTGACAAGATGTGCTGAAGTATGCGAACATCATTCGAACTCACTGGTTGGCTAGAAAAATCACAATGGCCGGAATTCGATCGAAGTTGAAGTTGTATGGAAGTTCGTTGAGAGTTGTATCCACACTGGAAACAAATGATTATCGAAGGTGAGTAATTCCACCGAAATACCGTCGAATTTGTGAAACCGCCGCAGAAGACCAAGACTGATTTTATTCTTGCAACACACTAAGCATCCAAAGTGCTCAGTTATTCCTATAAATATTCGATAAACTCACACATAAAACTTGATTAAATTACTGGAAGAAGAGAAGTAACTGGCAGCACTGTGAAATACATGCATTGCAGCGGTGGATGGGGCATGCCATGATCCACCAGAAAAGAATACGACTACATCATTGGTGGTGTTGTGCTGAAAACAGAGAATGAACTAAGTTAAGAAGTTCACGAATAGACGGATTTTGCTACAAGAACCAGAGAAACGCGCGATCACACGACGAAAAACTTGATCTACAGAGCTAATTTAATCTTTACTACTCTTGGATGCCATTGTAAAATTAAATTAGCCAGGAAAGAAAGAGAAAGTTGCACTTAGACGGTATACTACACTTCTGCTACTAGATCCTAGAACACCAAATTTTCCTTGAACTGCTGAAACTGTCACCTCCTTCCGAGAAATGTTACGAGTATTTATCAAGATCAAAAACAAACCCTATTCTCAATCAGCTCATGGAACGATCGAAGAGTGAGACGCTGGAGGACCTGTTCATTGCGAACACGAGGATGAACCGGTTGTTTAGTTGTAACACTACTCCTGAGAAAAAGTTTGTACAGCTTTACCGATGAAAATTATCTGAGGTGTTATCTACCTGGCTATGCTGTCATCTTCGCTCTTCAAGTGATCTTCTAGAAGGTTAGAGTGGAAATCTCGAACGAATTCGCGCACACGCTTCCTGAAACTTGTGATACATCAATAACAAAGGTTAAAGAGCAAAATCATCGAAGAATTGTATTACTGTGATATTTTTGCTTCCATTACAGAAAATAGTTCGCGTCGAATGTCAATCGCAACTAATAACGGCAACTGCAATAGTTGAAAATTGTTCTGCATACTATAAAAAATAAAAGAAAGTAGGAAGCAGAAACTAATCATAGGCACGACCACCAACCTTGAACTTGCTTAGTCCCCACTTGTCCACAAAATATGAATAGTGTAAAGAGTCAAGTACAGCAAACTTCAGTGTATCGTTCTCCTGGAACCGATCTTGTACCTCAACGACTTTAAAGGGAGGGAAAATTTGATCATTAACAGCTACAACACTCACGTGACCACTTCGACAAGCCATTCCTTTTAGTGACAAATTTGAAGCGGGGGAGGGCTCGTCAAATAAGTCCAAAGTCTGAGTAATGGAAAAGTGAACGAGTGTAAAGGGAAGGCGACAATGAAAACAGTAAAAAGCGTATAGCAACTGCACCAACCTCATTAAGTACTGGATATTTCATGTAGTCATGTAAGCGACTCCGCATGCACAAATCTACGAGCATTAGTTCGCGTGCGTGCAGCTTTGACATGGCTAAAAACCTACGTAAAATGGAGAACGCAAGGTCAGATTATTAACTAAAATAGTGACCTTATTCTCCTGTAAGGCATGCCCGAAAGCTTTCCTTACAAGAAAAGTCTTAAAAGTTAACTACGGTCACTCACCCCAAAAGTAATAATTAAACAAGAAGGATTTTGCAAGAAAATGAACCAATGAGTAAAAACAGAATTTCAAAAGTAATACACATAAACCACTCACAATTAGCCTTGTGCACGGACGTCAGCTCCTGCTGCGAGAACTCCTCGTAATTGGCGCAACATCGTGATAGTACGACGTCTACAAAAGAAAATGCAACATGAGAGATGGTCAGCTCCATATCACTGGTTTTCCAAAACAATCTTCTGTACGAAATACTTGAACTTGCTTGCTTCTAAAGTCCCATTTCGCACTGCTATGCATTGATTTGTCGCAGTCAACACCTGCTCAGTCCAATGACTTCTTCTTCGTCTCGAAGACTTATCTGGCTTCTCAACAGCGTTGCGTTCATCGATGTTCTCCTCGTCTTCCCAGTGGAATTTTGCAGAAGAAGCGCATGCCATATTCCAATCCACCGATGGCAGCAATGAACGGCAGCACGAATCCATCTTCAAACAACGCCGTTTCACGAGAAACGCCACTCATATTGGGTCAACTTACCTTCGTGATGCCTTCGACCACCTCAGCACAAGCTTGTTTGTCATTTGCCAGTTCATCAAGCAATGGTGGCCGAGGAATGAATCGTGGTTCAGAATTTATACGTTGAATATTGTCCTGCTCACAGTTCCAGTACTCTCTTGCTAGCTACAATTTCAATCATTCAAAGTCGTGATCGATGTGAACAAAGCTGCAAATCAAACGTACTTCTGTAAAAAGAACAACATCAGGCTGGTTGCGGTAAATCCGAGCCAGTGGAGTGATCAATACCAAGGCAGAAGTTTCATTGAGCAGCTGGGAAAGTTGAGGAGACATCAACTCGCTGTTCCGATCTGAAGACCAGGAATAATTCATACGTCAAAGAAAAAAAACTAATTTTTCTCCAATTAGAGATGCATCAATTGGGAATCCAAACGAACAATAAATAATTAAACAAAAAAGGCAAAAGCCAAAAGCTTGCGATATCATCACCAACTGAAATGTATCCATCTGACTGGCGCTACCTCTGCACGCTTTCCTCGGACCCACTCTACAATATCTACCGCTGTACGCGAGATTGTAGGAGACCACTGGAATACGGATTCTGAAAGTATAAGATGAATCTGCAGAGAAATAAGCAGAAGATTTAACCAGCAAGAACAACAATTAATTGAAAAACAGAAGTAACCTTTGGGAATGTACATAATGATGTCGCTCTCGAAACGGATGCCCAGTTCACGGGCCAATTGTACACTAGTAACTACTGCAAGGCAAGTTGATTCGTCTTCTAAAACAAGAATATACACTTCGTTAATAGTTACCAAGAAGTTAAGCAAACTAGAAGATATACCGGATAGGCCTGTCTGCAACAACATACCAGCTGCAGCGAATGCACGATACCCAGGTGGCGTATTCATGCCCTACAAAACACTCATAAGCTTACATTTAATGCGAAACCAACGTGTTACTTTTTCAAGTGCAATTTGATGACAAAACGTGTTCAAAGAGACTTACAGTGAATGGGAAGTAGCCGATAACAACAGTGTGGTAATCTCGCTTCAACAAATTCAACTGCTCCACGCTATGTATACGTTGCAGTGGATTCCTTACATTGACTACCCACCTAAGAGGAGAAAAAATTAAGCAGGATAAAAACGGCCAAACTTCACAGTGAGAAGAAGAAGAATAAAAACTTTCTAGGCATCACAGTAGAAAGTACGGCGTAGTAGCAGCGTACCGGGACTACTGCTGTCATGCCAAAAATAATTCAGGGTAAGAATGATGGTGAAGTACTACACATAGAGATGTCATTATGATAAAATAAGGGTTTGTGGTCTCCATTCAACGCAGAATTTTTAAATGTTATACAATGTGCTTTAAAAGAACTGGCGAGCCATTCACTAAAGGGGTGGGGTGCACCATTGGCCCGTGTTTACAATATATGGTGACCAAAGACAATCAAGTATCTTAGCCGTACAGCAATATGTATTTTGAATACATTGATGCAAACAGGGTCAAGTATGAATGAAAAAAAATCGACACCCGTGACTGACTCTCATCCCCTCCACCATTTCAAACAAGAAATTCCGCATAGAAACTCCAACCCCACAAGAAGTACTTCCCCTTTTTTTCGGCTGATGGCATACCTAGCGAGCGTTGCGTAACGTCAAACTAAAGAAGTATTGTAAGTTTGAGTAAAACCCATAGCAAAGCGGTTGTTGCCAAGTATGTCATCGAACTTCCTTTCGTACGCCTCTCATTCATATTCTATCGCCTTGGCAAATAGCGAAACGTTCGAGAAGAAAATTAAGGTGTTTAAAAGAAAAACAAGAAGATACAAAAACACCAATTTAAAGGTGCCATAGGAATAAACCAACCTATACAAATGATCTGTAGAATGTTCTCCTTGGTACATCGAATGAACAGTCGACGAATAAGCAACAATTACTGGATACTGGTAGATTTTGTATGCTTTGCGGCACTCACCCGCAGTTGTCCAGCAATTAACGGCAACAAATCGGATCTATACCAATAATATACGCGAAATGAAAAAGAAGACATTAATAATGACTCACATTTTTATGATTACGTAGCATGAGAGCCACCACTTCGAAAGGGTGTCTCAAGCGTTGCGAATAAAAGCACCATGGGGAGTAGTACATAACCACAAGAAGATCGGTACTTTGAACCATTCTGAAGTAGCTCTCATAAGTATTCCGCGAATCAATCAAGAACTAATATCAACACCAAAAATAATTATTGTTTTATACTGCCCTTCTACAGAATTCTTTCCATGTAACTAAAACACGTCAGAGACATCGAAGCGAGAAGTTTTACGCATGAACACGGCTAAACAGTGGTTGTTCTAATAGTTTCAGTGAAAATTAGCGATATTTTTAACTTCCTCGCTGCTTAACCTAATTTCTCTAAAACTATCCTGACGCTTTCAGAAAACGGATCCTTATGGATGAGAATACAAACCTTTCCGGCCGAAACTCTCCCGTGTAAAGATCCAAAAGATAACTGCTGGAAGAGTTAGGGAAAAACGGGCGTGGACCTTTCGGTTTTAATATTGTTGGACGCGAATACACATCTCTAAAAAAGTAGTAGATAATTATTGCAAGATAATAGGAGGAAAAAATCGAGTCTACAATCTGTTCTAGTTTTGGAAGTTTAGTGTCCATGGCATATCTCACAACGACACCATCGCTAGATAAGACAAAAGGACTGCCGAGTTAGCGCGAAATTTGCATTGAATAGCGCACCGGCGTCTAATAATGAAAGTAGCTGTAAGCAAACGGTCAAAGATAAGTGGTCGCAACAAACTGTACCCTCAAAGTATGAGATGGGTCTAACGAAGCCATTGTTCATGCTCTTTTACTGCGTAAATTAGACTTGAAGAAACAAGTTAACAACCAGAGGTAAGAACTGTTTGCCCAGCCTTCCTTAA
This sequence comes from Ancylostoma duodenale, assembly GCA_000816745.1. NCBI lineage: Eukaryota > Metazoa > Nematoda > Chromadorea > Rhabditida > Ancylostomatidae > Ancylostoma > Ancylostoma duodenale. The sequence continues at coordinate 1,694 of KN730657.1, read as the reverse complement.
TTTTTAGAACAGAAGCTACACCGAATCAAGAACTTTGAGGAAAGTTCTGCCTGCATTAAGAAAGCCTGCCGAACAACCAAAAAAGCGGTGGATCATAGAAAAGGAAGAGAAATCTGAACTCACACAATGATATCCCATAAAGTGTCCGCAAGCATTAAAGCCAACAAAAGCACGAGGTATCGGGCCATGTTTTTGAAGGTAAATATTTTAAAGAAAAAGTTCAGAATCTTCACATCAAGAGGCACCTCTGAAAGGGAGACAGATGAAAAGACTGAAAGAAAAGGTGAAATATTATGGAACAATGAGTGAGTTTGAACGAAAAACGTTTTAGTTCGAGTGGAAATCCATAATGGAATGTCGATAAAGCGATGAGCTATGGAATTTTTGCGATGAGCGCGTAACAAAATAGTCGATCGATAATTACTGGGTTAATTCCAAATAAAACATCTATCTTTGCAAAACCTGGGGGAAAGGGAGATACTGAAGCAACTAAACTAAAAAATGCTCCGTAATAAGGTAGTGTTAAGTTTCTAATCACACCCCACATTGGCGGCGATAACGGGAGAAGCCAGCGTTATGATGACGTGTACTGCAACTGGGCGAAGGTTCGCCGATGGGAGAGTTCTGCGGATGAGCACAAGCGGTCACAAAGGGATCTCGTCGAAAATACGAAATTGTGCATGCATATATTGCGTGGAAGTGATGCAGGTGAACAAATGACATCGCTCCCACCACAACATTAAGAAAGCACACTGAAATCCGACACCAACTCCCGAGGTGAGTGAGCAATTTTTAAAAGCATCTACCTCGCCAGTTTTAGTCAGAAAGGCACAACATCAACGAAAAGTCAAAGTGGAAACAGTGAAGGACCTGTCTTCGAGTGCTCGGCACTACTTGTTGAGAATTGCTCTTCGGATTCTTCGCATTCGTTCAATTCATCAGAATGCTCAATCACAGCGTCTAGTATCGCATCTTCCACAATTTCCTTAGCCAGTTTACTGATAAAATTCTCAGATATCTCATCTGAAAGAAATAAACATTTGTCACATAACAGTAGCATGGACATCGATGTCATGAAAATCCAAAAAAAAAGGAGAACTGGAAGGTAGGCATAACAGGACAATAAAAGCAAACCTATCCTCGGAGCAGAATCAGAGAAATGTCCCATAACTGTGACTCATCTCTGCTACTGCCAGAACTTTCTGCAATTTCTCTTCTTAATATGGAAATTCCATAGAATTGCTACAAAACAGTCCATGGAACACGCGGAAAAGGTGTAAACTGGATATTTCTCAAAAAAAAAGAAAACAAACAAACAAACAATAGTACCACTTGGAGATAGTACACACTCAGAAAAAAAGGTAGAAAACAAAAAATTACGATACGGCTAAGTTCGATATTGTGCAGTTGCATCTTCGCTGCGGAAGCGCACGGTAACTTCACCGGTCGTGCATGTTCTGACTCGTTATTAGACATGACACGAACGGGGTGACGGACAAGAGGTGCGCTCGGATAGTTCTCGCACCTTACTCGCACCTCTAATAGCGGGTGTCTTGAAGGAGCTGTCTTGATCCCAACCAACTATTACCAGGTGCTGTGGGCGGTATCACCAGTACCAGTCTTGCCGCTCTCGACGTCGCGCATTCGCACGCGGCGAAAGTGTATTCAGGGCATAGCCTGTTTCAAACGTAATG
>KN730656.1:2897-14588 GCA_000816745.1 Ancylostoma duodenale | reverse complement strand
AGCGGAGCGGGCACTTCGACAGACCTCACCGGCTTTTCGTAGCTGAGAATCAACGCATAGAAACCGAGAGTAAGATGTTCCTTTCAAGTGTTTGTGTGGCCACTCTCACCTCACACCGATGACAGCACTGGTGATGTGCTGCACACTGAGCATGAGCCCTCAAGGTACACGTTAATGGATCGCAACAGGGGTCGGCGCAGGTCTCACGGGTGCCACAGTCACATTCTTCAGAACCGTCGACGACACCATTTCCACATTCACGCAATTGAGAAGGCTAAAAATGTTGCACAACTGCGTGATAGTTTTGTAGCGCTGCTATACGGATAGAACGAACTTGGAAGGGTTTGTTCAGAAGGCATTGAACATGACCCGACTGCCAGACGCCATGCATTCGAGCGATAGAGCACTTAGAGAACTGCCATGCAAAAGCCGCTCCCGAAAATCTACAAAACAAAACAGTATACTGCAATATGTTTCATGATGTCTCTGAAGAAATGATAAGGTCAGATAGAGCCAATCTATACTCGCTGCATCCGCTTCAATGGCCACAAGAAGTATAAAAGTATGTACGCCCAAATGTCGCCAGCGCTATTCACTGCGGTTAGCCAGGATTTCCATTTTTGTCTCCAACGTTCACGAAGGACCGCTCGTGGACACGCGCGATTCAGACGGATGGGTGCAGATGGTACAAACGGCGTCAAATTGAGATACCAAAACTTACCCCGGCTTGTCATTCATGATACAGCGCTGACTGATGGAATCTGTATCACATTGACACGATGGAGTGTCATGTTCCAAACCAAAAAGATGCCCCAACGATTGAGCGACCATCTGTCCGGTCCATTGCGCGGCAAAACCATCGACAGCCTAAAGGAATCACAATTACTTTGTAAACAAAAATGACCAGATTCAAAATATTTAGTGATTTGAGGCAAACAAAGTTAACAATGTGCTTCAAATAAGAATAACATCATCCCGGATTTGCTAGTAACAACATTAGAGCCTGCTGTAGCCTGCTAGTAATCTGCTTGTAATAACCTTAGCAGCATAAAAACACCACAATACGTAAAAACTGAATTCGTCATGCACTTATGTGCTTGAAACGAACTGAAATTCCAAATTTTCCTTGGATAATACGGACGCAGAATTCAACAGAGTAATCGTTCGATTACATTCTGAGCCCAATTCTGCTGGAAACCCTAATCTTCACAATATGATATAACACCCCATTCCTTGCTATTAGCCCTTATTTCAAGATTTCTCGTATCCCCGAATTTTTATTGAACCCAGTGGACCTCGGTGCCACTTAAAGGCTGCAGGAGCCGAAATCCTCGACTCCGAGCTGAGCTGCGGGTGGTGAAGTACAGACTCAGCACATCACAAATGTGAAAAGAACACAAACAATTATAGCCTACTTGCAGAGACGAGTTTTCCCCGGTGCTCGGACGAGTATTCCCCGGTGCTAAAGTCATTGCGGCGGTGCGTGTTTCGATGTCGGGTGTGCGCGCCCCACCATGAAACCCTGTCAAACGCAGTCCGTTTGCGCAAAACCACCTTCCTCAGTGACTTTAGGGCCAGGGAAAACTCGTACCGGCGCGAACACGGCCAGGCGTGTTCGCGACGACATGTCCACTTTCTCTGCAGGTAGGCCATAATTGTTTGTGTTTGTTTCACATTTGTGATGTGCTGACTCTGTACTTCATCACCCGCAGCTCAGCTCGGAGCCGAGGATTTCAGCTCCTGCTGCCTTTAAGAGCTGAATTGAATCGCAAGCGCACTTCTTCACGGTTAGGATTGCTTCAGCCTACCTCACGCTACATGAGTACGTAAAAGACAATCAATCCCTGCTAGTATAAGATCAAGACACTACGAGGACACTCTCTTCATCCCAAAATTAACTAATTAGTTATTGCTTTTACATTGTTTCTCAGATGAACCTGTCACTCTTAGGAGAATTTCGTTCCTAGTTGGTATTAACATGACATAGCTCATGTAATAAATATATCTAATCACTGCATCATAACCCGTAGAAATGATTCGTAGAAATGCTACGAGTAACCAGATGTGGGTAACATTACCGAAGCAAAGTTTTAAAAAAATGCACCTTATCTCTTCGCTACCATCTGACACAACTGCAGTGAGTATGAAACATGTGACTTTTATGCATATGCTGGCCAAGCATTCAGGTGATTTGTTCACATAAGTGGATCTCATAGGTTTATAGAGAACCATTCACAAAAATTAACAAATACTGTTTGATGTTTTAGTTGAAACAGCAGGAGAGACTTCCCTTGTCTTTCTAATACCACTGATCTTATCAGCAGCAGGATTCATGTATGTTCCCAGGAATGATGCGGCATTCCGGCTAATCCAGAACAGACGATCTTCTCCGCTACGATTGCTACCCCTCACTTCCACCATGTATGCGCTTTTCCCTTTGTCTGAGGGAAATATCCCATAAATTCGCACATTTTTCATTGATAAGCTCGTCCACTCTTGAGTTTGCGGGTAGGTTAATGAAGGTCCTTAAGACGTTCAAGATTCTTACAACAGGTGCTTATTTTTCCCTCCTGTCTTCCTGATCATTTCATTTACTTCTAACTTTAACGAACCAGTGAAAAAGGCGATCTACCTGATAGTATTTCATCCAAGCCAAAATCTCAGAAATCACTGGCCAGCAAAGATCTTAAAGCAGTTTGCGCCGGTCATTCCTACTAATGTAATTGGTCCTTTGTCTTCGGAGGTACCATAGTGTAACGATGCACCATCGTATTTAATGGGTGCCAAAAGATATTGAAAATCAATGTGCTATTTAGATAATAGATAATATGCGGACTCTGCCTGTTTACCGCCCTTCATCACCTCTATGGAGAGCTGTATAGCAGTTTCCTTCGGCACCCTCTTTGTTGCCACAAACAATCACATTGTACCCTACAAATCAAGCTGTCCCACGACATCGGCAAAGCCCTAATTCAAGCGGGGCAAATTCCTGTGGGAGGCGAATTAATAGCAATAACATATGGCGGTCGAACACCAAATCTGCGCCACGGACACACGCGCATTACCCCCGCGCGCGCGAGCAAATCCCACGTCGTCCAAGCGTCAAATGAATCGACAAATGAGCCGGCTCATTTCCGAATGGACCAGTGTGAAGCGAGCCATTCACGTGCCACACATACGGAAAATGCCATCCAGAAAGAAATAATCAACGCCGCAAAAAAGCGCTCGGTTAATGGCTGTGATGGACCACATGGCCGGGCTTACGACATTGCAGTGTAAACGACCAGATGGCGGTAGCAGCACAGAAACATAGCAATAAAGGTCACCGCTTGGGAGCACTCTATCCTTATCTCTATGTGTGGAAAATTCTGTGACCGTAAATTCGGATTATATCCCTGACTAGAGGGGAACACAGCCCCGTTCAGGGTCATGTGCTCAAGTTGTCCGTTGGAGCATGCAAATTCATTGCGCCGCATGCATTTAGTCAACAAACCTCATTCTCGCTGACTGTCACATATGCAAATGAAAATCCGAGACCCGCTTAACTGAATAAATAACGCGCGCCGACAGCATATCCGCAAAACTCGCCCAAACCATGACTTAACTGGTACATGGATACCAGGATCAAACAACCCTTACCCATATATGGAATTGAATTTGCTGTCATCCATGGAAGAATTTGCACTTTTTGCATAGAAATAGGTCGTCACTGTAGTCCGCTCCATTGGTAATGATAGTTGGAAAAGCGCCAGAGAGAAAAAGAAAGCGGAAAAGTGGACAATTTGCAGATGGTGGTGAAGGAAGGAGGGAAACACAGAAATACTAAGCCATCGTCGTGTTTGAATCAGACTATAGCTCTGTTTAATACCTGAAATGTTGATGAACTTTCTAATATTGATCACTATGACCGCATGATCCTAAAATATCACATCAATGTCACATCAATATAGGTTACTTGGTTTTTTTTCTTTTTTTTACTGTTTTACGCACTGTTTTCAAAAATCATAGAGGCAGAGGGGCTCAACGACGAGTCGAAACAAACTATACAAGGAAAGGGGCCGTCAGCGGTGACTCGCTCGGTTATCACCAGTTTAATGTTATAAGGGGATGGTGTTCTACCATCCATCAGAAATAACAGCTAACCTGCACCATTGGTTACTTGGAGTAATGGTTCTAGCAAATCCACGAATATGCCAACAAATCCTTGACCAATAACAGCAACGAAGTTTTTTTTTTTTCAATAGCTCATACTCGGTGAAACGCTGTGATGATCAAAGCTGACCCTAATACGATTCTTCGCTTCCGCATTTACGCATACAAAATTCTACTCCTCCCACCCATACTCCCAGCCGCAACGGTGACACCAACTTTGTAGTACGTAGTTCCCCGTTTGATAATTTGAACTCTGTTTCAAAAGCGATCATTGCGTGTTTTCTTGCCTCCTTCTCAAATTGCTCCTCATTTTCCCTCGCTCTTTTTCCAGTCCGCGTCTTTCGAACTATCGACCCCGGTGAAACGGCCTATATCGTCATACCATTGATCCTGAGACCATGATTACTAATTATGCTCTCAAAAATATTATAGTCTATTTCAGAAAATAGGGAACTAGAAATTGTATAGATCCCAAGACAATGAGTCACCCAAGGAAAGCATCGAATTAACTTTTTTGCAGTGAGATAACTTTTCGGTAACTTGTATGCCTGGACACGGATTTCTTTTCATTTTAGTGAAGTCCTAAATATTAATATCGCAGCAGCAACAGAAAAAATCCATGCTGCCTCCCTGAATCAAGACATCCATAGAAGTCACCCGTCGTTTTAACAAGCATGGGGAATTTGTCCAAAAGTGCAATTCCTCCGCAGATGAATGTACGTATTTGTGAATATGCAAAATATCAGAATAAATCTACGAAAATGTTCAGACTACAACCATAAACCGTAACACCTCATAGCCCATTGCGATTTCCCCGCGTAGGGAAAGTGCATTACATGGATTGCGATGAATTCGATGATGCTCTGCCATCTATCATGAGGAATGCGATGGGAATCCATGAAGATTAATGAGAAATCGTGGCAACTCCTTAAAAACAGCTAATCGCAATGAACTTGATGGTGAGAGGAATGCTGCGTTTTATTTTTAGTGCAACGACTGCATGATAGCCTGGCGTCAGAACATTCTTTGCCCTCTATATTATAGGCTTACTTTCAGTCAAAATTACATACATATAAAGCAATCCCTGAGCAAACTGGAGGCATTTCACGAGTCGTAAGTTACAAAGAGTGCACCATATTACATAACAACACCATTAACTTTGTAGTAAAACCTCCACTTATTGCAATACATCAATCTAACAACTGACCTTTACAAGTGCTGCAGCTCTAGCGGTGCAAATGCTTCGGAACACTGAGTTAATGGCCTCGTGGTTGGCAAATGAACCTCCAGTGAATAGGACGCTGGCATCTTTTGCTGAAAAAAAGACTCCAGGCACTAGATGTAGTAGAAGCTATACATAGGATCAAATAGAAATCAAATAAATTTACTTGACTATTAATTTAGGACCCGATTCAGAAAAATCGGGTATGGAGCATTATAACTGGAAAGGGCGGTGCGGCCCAGCTTTGCGATTGGTCGATTCATCACAGTGGCCAATCACAGAGCACGACCGCCCCACCCACTCTAGGTATAATGCTCCATACCCAAAAAATTCGAATTTTCGAAGAAGAGAAAGTTCTGGATCATTTCCTACATGTTCCTAATTCTTTGGGAGTTGTATTAATCATTCCTTTTTGAGTATTCGAATTTTCGAATAAATCTTTTTTTTCAATTAATGCATTAGGTTACAATCCAGATTTGTCCTAAGGATAGAAAAAATTCTCGACATACACTCTAGAACTAACCAATGTTATAGATATGCCCAGTCGAGTAATCCACGACTCCACTCATTGTCCTTTCAATGTCCTCGAACAGGTCTATCCGCTGTACATCCATCCAGATCTCGGCATAAACTACAGATAGCCGAACATTCAAATCCCGAGAGAACATCTGAAAAATTTCCAGGTTAAATTTACCCAGCACACTTTCCCAAAGGTCATATCCACCCTATGCACCCTGCTGTTTCACCCCTTGTCAAGCATAGTCCTTCCGTTAAACGGAAGGCTCTCGTTGAATAGATAAGTAGGCGCCGCTAATGGAATTGTCGGCTCCTTTTGCGCACACGTTTTGAGAGCGAGGAAGTGGGAAATCGCACCCAAAGGGACACTTTACGACGCGATACGCCTCAGGCTATGTGAGATGAGAAAATCGTAAATAATTCTGCTCACCAAATCGGCAACGTTGATTGCTTCCAGCATGTACGTCAAGGAGTTCTCGTCCGAGTAGCCGTGTTGTTTCACCTTAAAGAAGAAATTTCTTGGGGATTCATCGAAAGAATAGTTCAGAACACTTTACAAGGTATGAAATACTGACGTATTCATGATCCCCAACGAGAGCCAGCTCCACATATTTTGTCTGCTTCGAAAGGTCCCGGGATTTCCGTCGACGGTGGCGCCGAGTTGTCTAAAAAACGTGAATGTATAGATAGGAAATGAAAAAAATCGTTTTAACGCCTTGTTGGAAAGGAAAATGTAACTAGTCGAGGTTCCTTTGAAGTCCATTTCAAGGATACCACTAAAGTTCACTGACAAAAAGAGCGAGAAGCTAAGCCTTATAGTGACCGGACGAGCCTGCCCCCTACATGCCTATCCTACAGCTGAGTTTTTTTTTACTGAAAAACTACCCCAATGAACTGCAATTCTCAAATAAAGAGGCTTACCAGGCTGGAGCATCAGAATTTTCTAATCCCCCAAAAGAAAAACAAGAAATACCACAATGAGACCTTCACGTTATGTCAACAATCAAAGGATTTTATGAGCAATTACTCGATGGAATGGCTGAGCTTAGCTTCAGAAAAAAAAAACAAGCTACACCATTACTCAGAAAGTGAAGGTAAACAGGTGATGGAGCAAATAGGTGTCTTTTCCTCTTCTCCCGTTACAAAAGTGAATCTATAAATTGACAGGCCCTGTATATTCCCTACATCTGCCCCCAGAAACTTCAAAAAATAACATTTTCTCCCAAACTTCGCCTTATACGGCTATTTTTTCCGCTAGACATGAGAACCATACTTCGAACCGTAATCCCATTCGTGTACATAGAGTGACGGTGGGTATGGCGGATATGACGAATCACAAGTTTTCCAGAACTTTGCCTGAAGCTATTACTTTGTGCGCCAAGTATTAACATCATTTCACAACGCATCGTCATTTTCTTGCCTAAACTGGCAATTTACTCCGATTTTTCGCAGTACTCCTATTACAACGCTATAATACGGCACAAAACGAGCATTTTTCCGAGATTATCGCACCAATCGTCTTCCGGAACATAATTTGGACATAAAATCTTTTGCGCGACTCTTTTGAAAAAACTATCCGATTGGCGTCGATCATTTACATGAATAGGAAGAATTTTTATAACTGGCGAAATGTTGGCAGAAAGCCCAGCCAATGCCACTAAACATTCCAAGCCTGTCCTATTCAAAACCACTTAATCATATTTTTTTCTCTTTTTAAGAGAAAAATCGAGGCTTTCGAGAGAAATCATCGGCGAAACGAGTTTTCGTTGTTTCCTAGTGTTTATCATGCCGGATTATCGATGGGGAACAGACTGGATTTCGGAAACTCAAACATTCCCATATTTGGCCCTCAAGATTTATTCTACTAGGTGATATTCTTGAATACTGAATTATACGGAGTATCGAACGAAATTCCCCTAAAGCTAGTAGAATTTGTTCAGTGGCCAGATTCCAATTGGTCCTTCACGGCAAAATTTTGTCTGTAATTTTCACTACCAGGAAATATCGTGAAATTTTATTCGCTACCAATGAGAATCAAATAAATTAGGGACAAAGACTAATAAATTCGCGTAAATTCAGTTAGGAGGTTAATTTTCGTTTTGTGGACATCTTCTACTGGAATAAATCTTGGTGGCCAAATTTGGCTATATTGGACAATCTAAATTCCGCTTCCTCATCTACCATAGGATTTTTTAGTTTCGATAGTGGATGAAGCTTGCACAACATCTCATGGTAAAATGAATTCAAAAGGATAGGTTTGGTCATGATGAACGAACCCGAAAGCCAGCCTATGGTGGTAAGTGAGCGAAGCTAGCAATCATAACTGTGGCTGTCTAAGGATTTACACGCCTCGGGACGTAGGACAGACTAAGAAACCTATTTCTGCGCAAGAAGTCTAGAAGCTACAGAAGCTTAACATTCCCACAACTCAATTTTGCCCAAACCAACAATTCCTCAACAATCTCTTCCTTAACGCCTCAACAATTCCTGGTAATATATGTGAGCAGACAGACAGACTATCCATGGCTCGAATTGTCATGCAAATTCTGGTGGCCTGAATCGTCTGCTCAATAAGAGCACGCATGCGTCAAACCGGATAAATCACTGCTGACAATGGATAGGCCAATCCAATCCGATACGGATGAACAGATGCGCGTGGGCCACAAGTAAACACCGAACCCTCGAGAGAGAACATTGCGCTGCGCATAACTGTTGCTTTGATCCTAGCGCATGTTGCTCAGCTGGGCAAGAGGATAATAGGGTGTTGAGCATGGAAGGTCCAAGAACATGAGGAACACAGGTAAAGAAATACAACAAAGTATAATCCTGGAAAAAACTTACTCTTCGACGTATTACATGCTCAATTGGAGCCATCGACGCCCCACACTTCGCTTCCTTTGTCCACTGGGTCTTGTAAAGGATGTGTGGGTGTCGCCGGCCTCGATCCCCTACGTCCAATGGCCAAACTCCATAGGTGGATCCGTTCGAAAAGGCAATAATGCCTCTGCAATGGAGAGAAATCCAGATACTTTATTTCATAAATGATCGAGGAACAGCCATTCCTATCCAGTGACACTGAACATATTCACTGAGTGACAGTTATTTTTAGATTAGAAATGTAGATAAAATTGACGGTGATATAGAACTAACCATTCAGAAGACATACGTTTTCAATTTGTTCTTTGACACCGTATTACGCTTCAAATCATTTTTTAATAATTGAAATCTGTTATATGCACAGAAATAAATAAACTACCAGCACAATGGATTATTTCAATTTTTTTGCTGTTTCTTCAGTAAACAAGGTGTTTCACAGGCATTTAGTGGCAAATCTCGGAAGCACCTCTATTCCGTTTAGAGGGATGAGACACCAACTTTGTCTGTAGTGCAAATTCAAGGAACAAACAACTATTAATAAACAAGTGAACACGGTTTGTATCTCCCATAACCGCTGCGGAGAGCGCTGTTTCTTTGCTGCATGGCTTCCTTCGATTTGCTAAAGGGTGATTTAAGAACACAAGAACAGCACTGATTGTGACTTAGGGATTCACTTCATCTCCTTTAAGTGTAACTATGGAAGAAAATGTTTCTAAAGAGCAATTTTCTACTCATCTGGATTGTCTGGAAGCCCGATACAAAAAATGACGTGCAAAATTGTAACAAAATCAGTGATTTCCTGAAGTTTGTAGAACAAAGACTGATTTCAGACTGCTCTTAAATTTTAAGGGAAGAAAATATGAGCTCTGGTAAGAGCAATAACATTTCCAAAACAAACTCATGCTTATTATCATCGTACTGCTTCATCTTGAATAACCAATGAAGATATGCTGAAACTCTCAGATCTGATTCGAGCGTTGCCTGCCAAACCCATATATTTCGTAGCATCTAGGGCATTATTTCACCTCTCGCATCCTATTATGACTTCCTGGCCCAAATGCCAGTCAAGCGAGTCATGATTTCCAGTCAGCTGCCCTTACCAATTAGATTTCGGAACAGACAGACCTTGTCGGTGAACATTTTCCCAAGGGCAAAGTCCTACAATGGGCACTTCAACTGCGTTGCTGCCCTACGAGAATTCAAAACTTTCGGAGGTCTCTCAAAGTACAGAACAAGTATGTGTAAGAGCCCTTCTTTCCTTTCGATGTCGCTCGAAAGCGCTGCTTCAGACAAACACATTTTTAATGCAACGAGGAAAGACAGAAATGCAAAACTGGCGCGTGCTAAGATTGTACAAGGCCCAACTAAAGCTTTGCCCCTCAAATCACAATCCAGCATAAAGTCAAAACACCTCTGTCTTCCTCTATGGTGGTGATGCGCCTACATTTTACGATATAAGTTCGAGCCTAATGCTTCGAAACAAGGCAGTAGTATTCATGAGGAGAAAGGCTAATGAATGAATGCTATCTGCTCCGCTAATCCATCCCATTTTCCAGTCTAATTTCCCAATGTTGTGAATGAATTTATAAAGGATCTTTTTTTTTTCAACAATTTCACTGAATATGTATTCATTTCAGTAAACTAATACTGAATTTGGTTTTCTCATTCACCTTATATTTGAAAATTCCGCCAATTGTGTCACTGTTTTGAGAAGACAAATTTTTCTTCCTATGACCACAACGCCCTATCGCACCCCCCGTCCGTCCCTTTGGGTGTTACTGTTATTTCATTGCTAGCTGAATGTATGTAATGTACTGTAAACCGTACTCCTTCGTTACAGAAATATTTAGCAGAGGAGGCTCTTTTCCTAGTCCGAAATCCAGCCGTTGAATTGAAAATGAGCTCGAACGAAACAGCTCCACCTCTACAGCTCCTTCAAAAAAAAATCTGCAATTCCTCAGAAAAACATTGCTGAAGGCATTTCGACGCCTTACTCGAAATATGACAAAACATCACCGAGGGTAGAACAACTGAACTTTCAGCGAACACTGATTAAATTACCAGGACTCAAAAAAACAGCTTCAATGACACTGGTTTCATTTTCAAGATAAAGCTTATTTTCCCATTCCAGACGCGTTCTTATCGACTTCCATACGGATAATTAGAGGTTCCGCTCTCTCATATTTCACGCTATAATGCAATACGAGTCTGCTGTTGCAGAACCAGTAGGTTCTCATAGGCGAAGATATGGAAGAAATCGTTTTATTACCAATACCACCTTCTAACTGCACAAATGAACTGTGCTTCTGGCACGGGGAGATTCATGAACGCTCTCGATAGGGTTATGAGCGTTCTGCCCATCCAAACTAATCGCGATTTTCCAGAAAAATTTGATATGCAGTGTTACCTTTACGATTACTTGCTTAAGCTGACTAGGACATACAGATACTGTCCGGGAGAACAGTACAGTTCAGAAGGGCGCGTGGATTACTACCTTCCCAAGAAAGTCCCTGAAGCTACCCGCTCAGCCCTAGCGACAAACCACTCGGTTTTCACTAGATGTACGAGCTATGTCATCATGAAGCTATCAGCCATCCAGAAATCTCACGCCATTCCTCCTGGGTACCATTATATGTCGATTGTCAACCTATGCGCACGAGCGCTATCAGGACACCACGCTTGTCAAGCATTGATGACATAATTTGTCACCGAATAGCCATCCTTCAGATGTTGCCGCGCTAGCCTCGATATCAGCCCTCCCCCCCCCCGTCATAGTGATTCAACCATGGCAACCGGTTTGCAAAATATCCGCCGCAGACACTATGGTTTTCCCATGGAAACCTTACCAGTACATTTATACTAATTACACCCCATAGAGAATGCAGGAAATGAATAGAACGTAAAAGTGCACAAATCATTTGCGC
>KN730655.1:4365-14366 GCA_000816745.1 Ancylostoma duodenale | reverse complement strand
ACCCCAGTAGGCATGTCCTCACCTACCCCTGAGCAAAAGAGAAAAAATCGATAAAATCAATAAATCGATAATGTCGATAGAAATGGTGGTCATATTTGTGTTCAGCTTATCGAAGAACCCTAGTAAACGTGTTCCCAGCGACCGTCAGACAAAAATAGCGAAAAATCAATAAAATCGATGGAATCGATATACCAATCGATAGTCCCAAGCGCAAAGTAGCCTATAACCTCCGCCGGCCCCCGAGGGGTATGCATGCAAAATTTGGTCCGGATCGGTTCACCCTCCGCGATTTCTATAAGTAACATACAAACACACAAACACACAAACTTTGACTTTTATATATACAGACTTACGGATAATGGCTTCTTATTTGTGTTCGGCGTACACATTGGGGAGCTGTAAAGATGTCCGTGCCAGTCCTCCATCGAAGTTGAAAAAAAACGAAGTTAATGAATCAGTAAACATATATTATCGCGCGAATTGGTTGCGATATTCGTGTTCAGCACATGGAGATCATCTAATGGAGATGTTCTCACCCGTCCCGGTTGTAGAGGTACAAAAATCAATAAAATCAAGAATCCGATATTTTCGTGCAGAACGGTTATCTTACTCGTACTCAGCGTATCAAAAAATCCCAGAACATATGTCCTCATCTACTTTTGGTCAAGAATGGCGGAAAATCAATAAATAAGAGTCAATGATCCAATCGATAATTCAGGACGAAAATCACATAATCTACGCAGAGCCCTGCAGGATGCACCTGCAAAATTTGGTCCGGATCGGTTCACTCTCCACGGTTTCTTTTCGGAGCACACACACACACATACACACATACACACACACGCATACACATACACATACACATACACATACACATACACATACACACATTTATATATACAAATACGCTAGCTGTAGGTTTCATGATCTTTAGCACCGTAGAAAGTGTCAGTGGACGTACAGTCTGCCTCAAAGTAGCTGTCGGATAGTAGGCTCGAGAAGTCGTGGAGGTGCCTGCTGGACACTCTCACATAAAGCATTTTTTTAATCCACACCTCAGTTGGGTCTTGCTTCTCGATATGATGATGTGATGTGAACGGTTCAATCCGGCTGCTAGAAAAGTTTTCACGCCTTTTCCCTGTCATTTCGAAAGTGATCCCATTGAGTGATTGTTGATGCGAGCATTCACTTGCATGGCCGATCAGTGTTTTGTGATATGTGCAAATTTCGTTTCAGTGGCTTCCCAAACAGGTCTGCTCCATCTCCAGCATCTCTTCAAATCGTGAGATTTTCATTTCTTCAACCCCCATGGAGACATTCTGACAACTACCGAAATGACACTACCTTCACGTAATAGAGCTCCAAGCACTCGTTCTTTCGCCTCATTATCGCGGTCCGAAGTTTGCTCCTGGCCGAGTGATTTAAACAGGAATTCTCTTCTCAGAACCCGAAAATTTGAAAAATTTGTCATCTAGCTTCTAAAAACCTATGAAGCCCTACAGAATTGAAGCTCTAAGGAAGGATAGAGCTGGTCTTCCCCTATGAGCACAGAAAAACCTCAGCACGAGGTCTCAACCACTTTTCTACTTTTCTGTTCCTTTCTAGTCCTACTTTTCCACAAACTCAAACTGCAGGTGGATTCTCGCATGTGCAACCCATCGATTTCGCTTCCCACGCTTCACTTTCAAATAATTGCCTCCTCTTCACTTCATATTCAACTCCGAAGTGATTCCGACACGTGCGAAAATATTTCGAAAGAGCTGGGAATCGAACCCATCGGGCGTGCCTTCACTGCAGCCGATTTCTCGCAAAGGATGCCAATTAATAATGTTTTGGCACGAAATGGCGTGTTCCTTCTCGTTAGAAAGGGCAGACCGTGGCATGAAACATGAAATAAGTTTGAAGTGTGAAGAGTGCTTCGACGATGTTTTATTCGATTAGCTTTCGGAGTCTAGCGCCTTCCTCAGATCTTAACAAGTAATATTAGGGTACAATACGATATATCGCCCTCTGCCAGGAAGACCGGTGGGTGAACACACTGTCAATGAGGACAGTGTGTTCACCCACCGGTCTTCCTGGCAGAGGGCGAACAAAAATCTTTTCAGGACTACAGTGGGTTTTTTTAATAGGTTCTGATACTGTAGTCGTCTCTTATTATCATTCCTCCTTCGACTTTTTCTAGATCAGCGATAAACTTCAGTGCCTCCAATAGTTCATCTCTATTATTCATCCCTGGCGTATAGCGTTTTAATTCCTTCGCCTC
The DNA here is from genome assembly GCA_000816745.1 of Ancylostoma duodenale. Classification (NCBI taxonomy): domain Eukaryota; kingdom Metazoa; phylum Nematoda; class Chromadorea; order Rhabditida; family Ancylostomatidae; genus Ancylostoma; species Ancylostoma duodenale. The sequence continues at coordinate 12,103 of KN730655.1, read as the reverse complement.
CATGATTTCTCTTTCCACAGGCCACTCAAGGTGACGGCGCAGCACACTAACATCAAAATCCGGTGCAGGTTCCCGCATGTGTGCTGTCAAACGGTGACTGGAGAAGCTGCTTTTGGGACACGACTGCGATAGAACCAACGCTCGTCTATGCTCATCTAGTCGTTTTCTGAGTGGTCCCTCAGTTTCTCCTACATATTGTCGATCGCATCCGTTGCATTTAATCAGGTACGTTGTACTACGCAAGTGGCGAGTCTTTTCGTCCCGACGCTAGCGACACCGTTTTTCATCACATCCTGTTTCGTATGGACGTGATGATGGCAACATCTTCATTAGCGTGAGCGGTGGTCTGAAAGTGAGACGCATGGTAGCCCAGACGTCCTGCAATGATGTTAATTTGTTTCGCGCCGGAGTCATCCAGGTAGGGGAGAACCAATGCATTACCATCGGGAGTTTTGTGCAGTTTCCAAGAACCAGCGTTCCCATGCGTGTATCCATTTTCAAGTAGAATGTGCGGGTCATCTCAGCATTTTCTGACTTGTTTGTGGGAATCCGACCGCTCTTCTCCTTCATATTCCGCACTACGTTTGTTTTCATATAAAGTGGATGAGCACTTCGCGAGTGTAGTATTAGGTTGGTGCGAAATTAATTGCCGAAACGAACAGTCCAGTTCAAGTTGTTATAACTCGACTCAGAGACAAGGTTCTTCATCTAATTAATATCCAGTCGATTTAAAAATCTTCCCTAATAACATAATAAGAACAACATGCCTCGTCAATCAAAACTGAGCTCGCAAAAATCTAAAAACTTTTGAAAGGCGATTTCAGCGTGCTCTAGATCAACAGTCTGCTGCTATCGCAGGTTTACATCTGGGACTCGGCAGAAATGATATTCATTAAGGAAAGGTCTGAGGAATGGGATGGTTGAATGAGAACCTCGATGCCTTACTATGCCAGTTTTTGCTGGGCCAATTTTTAAGTGGGAGGCTTAGCGCTGCATTGGAGCAGGGGAAAACCAGTTTTTGTTCACCACTGCTAACCACATCTACAGCAGATTTTCAGACCTCAGCCCGAAATTACAATACTCGGGCTCTGCTGTCAACGCTTGACTAGGTTTGAGGAGGCTGCTGACAGTCACACCCTTATAGCACCACCAAACTCTTGACACAACCTCCCTAGATAGAAGATCTGGTTTAGGAAAACTTGAAAGTGGGAGAACGTCTCTACCCATACCCATTCGCATTTCATGTTATCTTACAGAAGAATAGCTTCATTTACACTTATTACATGGTTTAGAAATGGGCCGTTTTGGGACGAAACATCAAGTTAGAAAAGATGTCACACCATGTATGATGCTGGTCATCAGCCAGGTAGTGTGGTGTTCACGTCCGCATCTTTCTTACCTTATTGATTGCAGTCAGATGTATTGAGAATGTAGTATAGTGAGCATCCATCCCTGCTCTAGTCGTCCAGGTGGTAATACCCGGACTAGGTTCCACGGTTGTCCTCAACGCCTGATCGTCCAGCAACATCCCGAGACCACGACTGTGGTTATATTTGAGTTTAAAAGCGTGGGGAGAGAAAATTTTGCAAACCCCTAGCTCACAGTGTTTTTAAAGGTTATCCCATGTTGGAACAAGTACAGGATTATCGGTTACCTCCGATTCAGAGTGATCGAGTTCGAAGTCACTAACTGCGATCACCCAAAAATCGCATCGGCTCGTCATTTGTTCGCGGCTCTACAAAAAGGTGATGAAAAGAGCTGGCTAAAATATTCAGAAGGCTTTTGAAAGAGGAAAAAAGCCCTCTCAGAAGGTCACACAAATTGGCTCGAAATTGCTCAACTTCCGCAGAAGAGAAAAGTTTATTTGTGTATACCCCAAAACGGCAATCAATTCGCACCAACCTAATACTATAATATATTCTCAGTTGACTTTTTCTTGTGCCATCGTATTTCCTTGACCCTTTCGCGAATCTGGACTCGTGTGTTCAGAAACGGCAACAAGCCATCTCCACCGGGTTCCTCGATCACAAATTTTATTTGAGGATCCTTGGAGTTTAGATTCTTGTAGGTGGAATCTAGTTCAGGAGGTGCCGTTCCGATAGCAAAGACATCATCTATGTAGTATTCGTAAAGTAGAATTCCCCCAGTTAGCGATGCCCTTTCGATGTGTTTGAAGCACACGATAGCAAGCAATGGGGCAAGTCGAAATGGGATATGTTGCACGCAAGTGTCGCCCTTGGAAGGACTTGAATATCTCTGCTAGAAAAGCCCCATGCATCCACATCATTCCTTTGATCGTTTAGGAGTTCGATCACAGTCTTAATGGCTGCGCTGTTATCGATATTGGTGTATAAGGAAGTCTCATTATAGCTCACATACCAGTACTATCCAGAATGTGACAGCATTCGATTCAGCATTGATGAATTCGTCGGCATTTATTATATGAGCTTCAATAAATTTCAGAAGTGGAGCAAGTATCTTTACCAGAAGCCCAGAAGCTAACTTATTCGGTCAGCTGCTTCTCGGCACGACGAAATTATAGGTCTTGTTTTTATTCTGGCTACGCCTACACGTGCGACGTCGACTTTAGGCTCAAACTTGTCTGTTTCGAATAACGAGTAAAACGTGGGGACCTCAGAGTGGTTCGTCCATAATCTTGACGCTATTTTTGAGTCCCATTTTCCACGGAGAACATGCTTGACTGTATTCTCTTGTAATTGAAATGATCGATTGAAATAGCTCTTCGCGTTAGTTCTGTGTCGTCAGCGATCTCCCTGTTTTTCAAAGCCTTATCAAACTCTTGAGATGTTATCACGAATCCGCCGTCTTTGTCATCCAGAGATATTCGTAAAGTTCTTCTAACTTCCTTCAGCTTCCCCAATCCCCTCCGCTCTTGCAGGGTGAGATTTGACACAAATCTACACCTCGAGGCGTTTTAGTAACTCGTATCAAATTCACATTCACAAAATTTTGAGTTGTCCTAATGTTAGAGGCTCATGCTTGCAGCATTGTGCCGATAAATCAGTCCACGTGAGTTCCAATAGGTTATTCTAGCAACAGTTTTCATTCTATTCTACTTCTTTATGTAATACACACCTTTATGAGGCTGAATTGTCTTTGAGGGCAGTTTATTGCGCATGTGCAGGTAGGAATGATGGATGTTTCCCGACTGCTGCACGTTTTCTGAGAAATTCGGAGGAAGACATAGCAAAAATATTTGACTTGTCATTCAACATGATATGCAATCTCAAACAAGCCAAAAAAGAACAAGAATTCCAAGCAATGAACTTCACATTAGACACCAGAAGATTATTTGTTCTCCTACTCGTCCACATTTATGCAACAACCAACTTCTTAGAAATACCAGCGAATCTATGCAGGAAACCAAATCAAAGTTACAGATGCCGATCGAACAATCAATCGTACGCATCTCCTGAACTGGACTGGGCGAGTCTTTGTGACCTAGACATAACATTAGTAAGCGTTCACTTGTTTCTGTCGCAAAAGCTTTCAGAACGTTTAAAAACTATGTATAATTCAAAAATTTGGTTGCGCAGCTATTTGACAAATTTTTCTACCCGAGAGGGCAGTCATTCCCATTAGGATCGTAATTTTACAGTTCCGTAGCCGGAGAAGAGGTGAGAATAGTGCGTAACAGTTCCGGATTCCTTTGTTGGACTAGGCCAAAATGTAGGAAAACGCTCACTGCGTCAGGCCCAATGCTTTTCCATCAATCCTAGGCTGAGCATTACTTTGAATCCTCCGCAGAAATGAAAGCTTATATGGGCAATTCTTTGATTCTGCTCACTCAAACTAGCAACGGCACCATGACATGAGTTCTTAGAGCTCGAAAGCAGAGACGGAGCGAGGGCGTCTCCAATGCAATTCACCCCGACTTCCAGCACGCCGCCCTCGTCCGCCCGCCAACACTGCCCACTGACGCAACCCTTAAGCGAGGTGGACCTTCTTGTATGCGTCGGATTCTTCTACTTCTTCCAGCCCTGCTCCTTTCCGGCATTGGAGTACTCTCTCTTGGAGGAAAGTCGTTCTTGACTCATCCGAGATCGAACCTCATCAACAAAAGCTATGCACTTCTAACTTTATGTCATCCACAGGAGATGCTCCCCGTGAACGTATCAGTACTACTGAATCCCTTCCAGGAAAGCCACGTGATCCGAATCCGAAGAGCGAATGTTCCGTTTGAGGTGAATTGTTTATATATATATAAACAGAAAACAACGCTTGGTTTAGAAATATGGCATGTTGCTGGGAGAAATTTCAAAGGGAGGCAACTGGCAACAATTCATCATGTAACCTCCCGCAAGCTGTTCCAAAGAAAGACTTGTCAGGTCTCACATAAAAAGAATATATGTCTGTGGTTTTCAAAGTGAGATGAATATGATCATATGAAATCTACGATGCCAGTCTCAAACCTGTTCCCTTTCTGCTATTACGCACCGCTAAAGAAGTTATGGTCGTTTTTCTTTGCAGTGCAGCTGTTCATCAAAAGCCTGCCAGTTGTCACCATGGATTTTCGCTTGCCGTTTGCTTATGGGGGTTATCAGGGTGATGATCGCGAATTTAACATTCTTTTTGTGCGGTATTCACTCCCTTTTGTCCATATTGCAGGTTGTACTAAGAGTTGCAGCATTTTAATGTACTGAAGAAAGTCCATAATATCTTTCTCAATGGAATTTGACGGGAAAACATAACGGGTTCAAACAGCTTCCTCGACTTTGTATCATGAGATACATATGTCTCATTTCCAGTTGCCGCGATGCTCTACTATCCTATATCCTGTCCTCATTAATTAGTGTTTTGCAATATCTTCCTCTGTTTGCATTCCTGTAGCATCAGATTTTATAGAACAAACTTCACATTGCAGGCTCTGGGCGCGGTGGCAGCGCATATCAAAAAGTGATGGAAATCTGGCGCGGCTGATCAAAACAACCAGTCAAAACCTCACAGCGGTCGTCCACCGACCAATGAAAGCACCTACGTGAGATAAAATAAGCTCCTACTGGTTGTGCATATGCTCCGTACAACGTTTGGGTTATTACGCTACAATAACGAAACATGGAACCCAAATTGCCCTCAGTTCGGGAAGTGACCATAACCCTAAATATTGACTTCTTTAATAGATGTAGTGACCTTATCGAATTTCGTCATATTTACACAATATTTCATGGAGAGACATCTACAGTGCTCTATCCAACGCTCCGATGATTACGATAAGCATGTGATAAGTCTTTAATGATTAGGGGAACACCCGAATTTTTTATTTCTAGGAGCCTCCGAATTTTCGAGTATACAAATTTTCGAATTTTTGCAAACTATCGATTTTTCGAATATTCGAACTTTCGAATTTTTTGAACCCACCGAATTTTCGAATATGCGTTCGAATTTTCGAATTTCTAGGGGTCCCCGAATTTACGGATATTCGAATTTTCGAATTTTTGCTAACCGCCGATTTTTCGAATATTCGAACTTTCGAATATTCAAATGTTCGAATACTTATTCAAACTAGCGCCCCTACGGATCGCTAGAAGGTGGGGTGGGGCAGCCATTTGAGGTATATGAAAATACTTTGCTCCTACAAAATCCTCACGAGATTAAAACAGAAACGAAAACAGTAATTAATTGGCATGGAAACGGAATCCTCCTTATGAGTGGCATGTGTTCTACCAGTCTGGCCCTGTGGCCAACTCCGGACTTCTTGTACTCGCGACGCTAGCTTTTCTCGAGGATTCTTCCCCCCATATCAACATGTAAAGCTACTTTCCAATGCAATAATACATCCTCCGTTTGTTGTCACCGCACTTCTCAAACGCCCATGAACCTGTCTGGCTAGTCACTCTCAACTCTGCGCGAGAATATCTTTCAGATGAATCTAGTGTGAACTATTAGGTTGATGGAAAAGGAATGGCGCCACTTTTTTCAAAATCATGTGATTTCGTTAGGACAGAGCATAACATCGGAATATGGTAAACTTAGTTGTAGACCAAATATAGCTCTTTTGTCCTGTAGGTATAAGAAATTTCTCTTGCAGTCAGCGGTCGTGATACAATTGAAAATGTCGGGAAAACTCGTTCTCATTTTTTCAAATTTTCTTGATTTTTCTATAACACTGCGAGCGATACAGTGCAAAATACCTTCTTTGTATTTGGCAAAGGCATTACGATACATTCCACATATAAGCTCTGTTGCAACGGCTTCGCTTCTAGAGAAACATAAATGAGTATTTTTTGAAGCATTTCCTTCGTTATTTCTAGAATTCTTGCTGGATGATTCTCTCCAGGCTGCTTTTTGGAAAGAGCACAATACCCAATGCTTTTATTGGCTCCATAAAGTCGCAAACGGTCCGCTGAAAAAAACGCTCGAGACGCGCAAAGTAGCATTTTCTGCACCCCAAATTTTGGCCAAAATTTGATTTGCTTCCGAGAGCTGGCTTGAACCTAAACAATTTGACTGGGAAACATTTGAAAAGCCATCGCATTCTTTAAGATAATTGTCGTCGTTTTGCCACTTATCCCAGCCCCAGAAGCTCTTATTCCGCGAGGAAAAAATCGCTAAACATGGCGAGATAAAAACGACGTTCTCGTTGTTCTTGCTTTCACAATGCTACGAGACATAGACATAGTTCTACGGCGTCAGCCATCTACTCATACGATGAGCAATGGTCCCTGCTAATTGAAGGAACTTTATGGTTTGCCGAAGTTATCTTAAAGTTGTGAAAGAAAATAGAGTCAGCATGAAAAAGCGCCATTTCTTTTTGCATCAACCTAATATTTGCTGTAAACGACACAGTGTAAGTAAGAACTCCAAATACTCCAACAGACAAAGGTCCGCTTAAATATCTAAAAGGAAATAGAGGAGGTGGCTTAAAAAATTTGATTGTGCAGACCTAACAGACTCATTCCCAATCGGTGGACCCGAATGCTGGCGTTCCTAACATCTGGGCCACAGCGGAAACGTTCTCCTTTCACGGACCCGTAGCCTCTCCTCCCCCGCCATTTTCAAGCCACAGCACGCCCATGTGCCATGCGTAGACCCGTATCCTGGCGTTCACAACAATAAAGCCACAGCGGAACCCTAATGCACCGGCACAACCGTATCCTGGCATTCCCACTCCTTCAGGGTACAACAGACCCATCGTCCATCCGCGAACCCGTTCCCTAGAGTTCCCCTATTTTTAGGCTACAGAAGACCAATGTACCATCGGGAGCCCGTATCCCGGAGGTTCTGACGCCTCGGCCACAGCCGACCCATCCTCCATTTGCCAACTCCTGTCCTGGAGTTCCCTTAACTATTGAGCCACGGCAGACCCATCCCCTTTCGGCGGACCCGGGTGCTTTCGTTTCTTACACTTGGGCCATATTGGACCCAGCAAACCCGTATCTTGACATCTTCCACACTTCTAATCCATAGCGGTCCTCTCCTCCATCGGCATAACGGTATCCTGGCATTCTCACACTTTTAGACCACGGCAGACCCATCGTCCAGTGATGAACCCGTATTTTGGGGTTCCTTATACCTGGGCCACATCGAATCTCTCCTACGCCCCAAATCCGTTTCTAGGGGTTCCCTTAATTTTAGGCTACAGAAGACCCATGTGCCGTAGGGGGTCCGATTCTAACGTCCCACACGCCTGGGCCACAGCGGACCAGCCCTCCATCCGCGAACTCGCATCCTGGCGTTCCCAATAAGTGAGCCACATTGGGTCCCTAATCCATCGGCA
>KN730652.1:1421-13816 GCA_000816745.1 Ancylostoma duodenale | reverse complement strand
ATGATATCCTTTTTGTGACCTCACTACACTCTTATAGGTTTACAGTAGAATTAGCAACAATTGCTGTAGAAAATCGAACAAAACTGTTGAATTTGGACATTAAATTGGTAGTTGTGTGCAAAATGATGCTGATAATCGTGATCAGCGCCTGAAATTACCCCTATGTGCAAAATTTGATGGAATCTGTGAGATACCTAAACTACCCTGTACTCAATGATCGTCCCTCGTGAGTGGTGGTAGTAGTAAATGATCAAGGTGTGATATACTAACCGTAATTCTTGCTTTTTTCGCTGAAATTTTGCATACAGGTTCAGTTGAGCTGCTGATCGCGAATTCTGTATCTATTCTGCACAACAACGCCTATTTTGTGGGATTACGGGAGGTGGATGCAGAAACTGTACGTTCGAATGTACTGCACAGACAAGGCTATAACTTCTTGCGCAGTAGTATTAGGCACTAACAGAAAACATAATCGAGATCAGCATGGTCAACTTCACATTATGAGGCACATTACATCTCGAACTGCCACAGACATTTGGTATCCTTCCCTTGTGAGTTCATTTGGATGGGCAATCTCAACTTCCCAGCTCCGCTTTTGCTAGCTTCCTAGCAAGGGAACTCGTCCGCTCCAATATCAAATTTGGCATCAAAGGAGGGTTTTTGAGGGTGTTCTCACACAAGCACATCATTGAAATCAGCGTCTCGAGCTGGACCTGAATCTGTGCATATCTCGATACCCAATATGAGGTGAGACGCTGCCTTTGAAGCATCCACGGAAATTTTCCTGTATGAGATTTTGGCGAAAATGAATTTGGAGGTGGGGGCATTTGATATTGGTCGATAATATGACCTGTCCTACACGTTCTGACTTGCTGGCACGTTCAGAACGCTTAGACTTGGTAGCTCTCCTAACGTAAACTAGTAAGGACACGTTATATTATTGACCTGTACCAAGTGAAGTGCCCCTCCCCCAACTTCTTTTTACCCAAGATTTTGATCGTTTTGGATACTAAGCAGTTGTAGCAACAATTCTATGAAACTTGCACAGTGGTAAACATGAGCATTCTCAAGAAATGAAGAGACAAAGTGTGTGCTGGCAACCAGTTGAGTTCTGGTATGAAATGAATAGGTGTTTTTGTTTACAATTACTCTTTCTTTATGGTAACACCTGTTTTCATTCCCACCTCCTTCCATTTCGAGCGCGGGTAACTCGGTCAATCTTTACAAATCTGCTAATCTAGTGTCAATGAGAACCGCCTTTCTTGTGGGATTTGACAAAATTGATCACTGCCTCTGTTTTCACTACAGCACTGAGCCTTGGAATTATAGCAAAATCGGGTAAAATGGAGTTGGGGGGGGGCACTTGGTATTAGTCGATAATATGACCTCCTACACGTTCTGACTTGTTTGCATTTTAAGTAACAACTATACGTTAGGAGTGTTAACAAGTCAAAGCGTTCTGGACGTGTCAGCTAGGAAGCCAAAACGTGTAGAACAGATCATGCTTACGTTGCTTACTTCGAACTGTTTTTCGTCCATTGCGGGCGCAGTTCGCAACCATGCCAATTTTCTCTGTCTTGCGCAAGTCGCGTCCACGTTCTTTCGATTTGCTTCCATAACGGGTCTACCCATCGCAGGGGTGGTCTCCCAGTTGGACGTTTTACTGTTCGTGGGTACCAATGCAAAATTCGAACCGTCTAACGATTGTCGTTCATTCTGGCGACATGCCCTGCTCACGCCTTTTTCCTCTTGTAAAGCAAGCTGATGATATCGTGAAGTTGACTGATATCTCTTATTTCTTGTTCCTTCTGTGCTGCATCCTACTTATTCCCAGCATCTGTCTTTCCATTGCCCTCTGCGTAACCTGCAAAATCCGTTCTTCGGCCTCCTTGAATTCCATGTTTCACATCCGCAAAGCAGTGGGGGCAAAACGTTGCTGTGGAATAAGCGACTCTTCGTTTGTGCTGGTATGTCCTTGTTTTTGGGGAGAACATCGACTTTCGAAAATGCAGACCAGCCGTCGCGAGAGCTCCAGTCGCAAAACATTATCCATCCTGATGGTTTGGCCAAGGTAGACGTAGTGCTCGACTCGTTCGACAAGCTGGTTGTTCAACTGAGTTTCGGAGTCCTCACAATGAGCGTTTTTCATCCATTTGCTCTTACCAGGACATCTTCAATCCAATACTCTCAGTAAGCTGGCATATCTCGCTTAGGAGGTTTTGTATTGTCTCCGTTCTATCAGCTACTACATCATCTGCAAACAGTAGCATTTGCAATGTTTCTTCATCTATTCCGAAGCCTCCTTTCTCAGCAACATGTCTCAAAACTGATTCCAGCGTGCATGTGAAGGCTTTCGGGGAGCGGATGTCGCCTTGTTTTACCCCTCTATTCATATAGATCCTTAAAGTCCTTTCAAAGAGGGTGATTTCACTGCAGGACTCTTTCAATGTTTCCTGTAGGATCCTAACATATGCTGGTTCCACTCCTTGGTCAGACATTGCCTTGAGCACAGCATTATGTTCTACGGAATCAAACGCTTTCTGGAAGTCTACAAATAGGAGACATAACGGAAGTTTGTATTCTCTGCATCGTTCCGATAGTTGCGAGATAGTGAAAATGTGGTCTATGGTGGAGAAACGTTTACGAAATCCTGCTTGCTCTCTTGGCACGTTCTCAACCAGAGTGCGCTCCATTCTTGCATAGATGATTCTCATGAAAATTTTGTACAGGTGAGACAATAGGGTTATTGGCCTGTAGTTCCGAATATCTTCCCTATCACCTTTCTTCGGTATAAGTACTGTTCTAGCGTGCTTCCACTGTTTTGGTATTCTTCCTACATTGATGTACTTCTTGAACCTGATGGAGAGGGCCTTGGCAAGAACTTCTCCGCCTGCTCTTATTTCTTCTGTTCTGATTTCGTCTGGGCCCGCTGCTTTGCCAGTCTTCATATTCCGTACTGCCATATCGACTTCTTCATTCAAGACCTCTGGGACATGCCCGATTTGCTCAAAGACGGAAGGATCAATGCTTTTTGTCGAGGCGAACAACTCATTGAAGAATGTTTGGCAAATCTCTTCCATTTCTGTCCTTAGGGTTGTCCTTCTGCCATGTTCGTTCATGAACGCTGTGGGCATCTTCCGGCAGACTTGAACTTCTCTCCACGCCTTTTTCAAGCTCGCTCTGTCTTCTGCTGCTTTCCGAAGCCGTTCCTTTCGAAAGTTCCCATAGTCTTCCATCATCCTTCGCCGCAACTCCTTACACAGTACTTTATGTTCAAGCCCGGTATCCCCAACACTTGCCAATTTTTGTCTTTCTGCCCCCAGAAGGAAGGCCACCAGGCGGCGGATTTTTGGCCACAGCAACCATGGTTTTGAAGTCCTTATATGAATGGGTCCCAGTCCTGCGTAGCCCCTCTCGCACTAATGACGGCCGGAACGCCCAAGGGCAAGGGGTGCGAGGAATTTCGCAGCAGTTAGCCGTCACCGTTCCATAGCTATGAACCTTGGAACATACAACGGTAGGACTCTGACCTCCAAACCGGCACTAAGCTTCTTGTTTGACGAGCTGCAAAACATCAAGATCGACATTGTAGCACTTTGCGAAACAAAGCGTAAGAAGGAGATGTCTGTAAAATGGCATAATGGTAGCGAAGTTATGTTTGGTGCAGCGAAGAATGGTGTTGGAGGTGTCGGTTTCATCATGTTACCGTCCGTGACAAATCGGATAATTTCGATGGAAATTGTGTCATACAGGCTTGCAATCTTGAAGCTCCGGACCGACAAGTCATCTACTATGAAGGTCATTGCAGCATATGCGCCCACGTCGGCTGCCAGTGATGATGAAATCGAAGATTTCTATGAGGAACTTCATCGTCACCTGAGAGAGAAATCCACATAAACAGTTGTACTGGGCGACTTCAATGCTAAAGTGGGTAGCGGACAAAACGAGGAGACCTTTGTAGGGAAATTCGGACATGGAACCAGAAACGAAAGAGGCCAAAGTTTGTGGATTTCGCAGAATATGCAAAGCTTCACGTTATGAACACGTTCTTCCAGAAAAGGCCTGGCAGGCGTTGGACATGCCGTGCGCCAAATGACAGGACTAGAAATGAGATCCTCTTCTTTTCTCTGCGACAAGAAGAGGATAGTCAGGAACGTGTCTGTCATCGCGGAATCCAAAGTCCCCGTGCATTCAGATCACAAACTCCTCAGAGCGAAAATAGTAATTGATTGCAGAGAGGAAAGCCGAAGACTGGCCAGGGCAAGTCAGCGCCGAAAACCTAAGCAATTCAGTGAGGCACTTTTCAATCAAGCAGTGGAAGGCATGGGCTGGAGTATGTACGTTGAAGACATTGACGAAGATTATGACAGCATACTCGAAAAGCTTCGAATGTGCAGAAGTCTGGCTACGGCAAAAAGAGAAGGTCAGTGTAGGAAGAGAATAAGCGAGGGAACACTGCAAATGCTTCAAAAACAGATCATATTATCGACTTTTCCGAGGTGCCCCCCCCCACTCCATTTTACCCGCAAACTCTGTTGGAGCCAAATTTCCGTGGGTGCTGCCCTTAAGGAGCTTGCACTTTGTCGCAGCGGCACCGCCCTATGCCTCGTCATATATCGCCGCGTTGCAAAACTCTGAAACCCACTTATATAGGGCATTTTATAATAGATGCGTGCGGCTGACGCGCGGGCGTCCACATGATGAAGAATAGGACCCAGTCGCATTGTAGTTGCATCGCAGTAGCAGCTCAGACGCACGCGATTACGGCCTCGCAGTATCCGCATGTTGTTTTCATTGAGAATGTACATGCCGTGCTGACCGGTCTTTGTGGAAAATCCCTCGTAAATGGATGCGTGTGACTGATCCGCGACTGAAGCACGCATCTAGTATAAATTGCCCTACATGAAGCCAAAAAAAGTTCACGCTTAGTACCGCTTGTGTTGGAGTAATTAAATTTCGAACAGTGTAAACATTTTCGCGGCACCCTGCATTCCTCATAAGGGCGATTTACACTAGATGCGTGCGTTGGAGGCGCGTGCGTCTATATGATTGAGGATAGCGCGAGTTTCATCGCTGACGCAGCTCAGACGCACGCGTTTACAGCCTCGGCGGCTACACATTCTTTCCGTTGAGGATGCACATGCCGCGGTGACCGGTCTTCATGGAAAATCCCTCGTAAACGGATGCGTGTGTCTTACGCACACACCCTAGTATAAATTGTCCCATAACCTACAGGATGTTTAAGTTCACCAACAGCCACGGCAGGAAAAGGATCGAAGCACTCGGAAAAGAGCTACATACTCCATTTGTGGTGTGGTGAGCCTTCAATTTAGCCCACCTTCACAGAGATTTTCGGAGAGTACTGTAGGCGTTCGAAAGCATGGGTCGGCCTCTCCCGTGTGCCTCGGACTCTGCGAAACCTAGAACATCCCTACACTGCTCAGACGATCATCCAACCACTCATAATATTCTGGACCGCTTGCAGCCTTAACCTTAGTACTTGACGACAATCGTCTCCTCTTTATAGCCATCATCTCGCTATGTTCATATTAATGCGCCAAGAGCGAGGTTTGGACTCATTTTGCATATTTGCTACGTACTGTAATAATAATGTCAGAATTGTTATTGCAAAACAGTACTATCGAAATTTTTCTCAGAAGATCTTCGATGAAATTTCCTGTCTGCTGAAGTCGATGCCTGTCTTGCAGCTGCATTTCAACAGTACTTCTACAAAATCCAGTCAGTAATCTACCATCACCACACATTTCTGTAACGCAATATGGATTATTCAGAGGGCTCACATTCGCTTAGAGGTTCGCCATGTATCGAAGTGTTGGATGCTCTTGCTGGGAAACAATTTCCACATTTTCGCGTAGCCGTCGTTATGTTGGGTGTATCACCTTGCGACGTTGACAAGACCTCTGTCTTACTGAAAAGTATATGCAGTTGCCCACCTGGGAAGATTTTTTGAATGTTACAGTTACTAGAGAAGTCATTATAGGAATGAATCACCAAATTCGAGTAGAATTCTGGAAAATTACTCCCTGCTTCAATTGTACGCTCGCTCTTAACACCTACGAAGGGATTGGGGACACTCTGGTATACATGGCCGCTGTACCGTTCGTGAAAGCAATTCGCCCAACTCTTGATATGAGTAAGCCTTCTGCACGCTGTACTATCTTTGTTTCAAAGTCCTGTAATTTAGATGCTCTACATGCACTTGCGACTCATATCGCTGGAGTTCCGGTACACCTGATCCTAAAGGGCCTGTATCGCCGAATTGGGAAATCGGATGAAGCCCAATCCCGAAAGTGCGTCGCACATCGTGCTTACTACTATTTTGCACTTTTTTTCTGTACTCAGACATTCGTGCGGGAGTCCCGCCTGATAAAATGATGTATACATCTAAAAATGAGAGTTTTTGTCCCGCAACATCCCGATTTTGTCCCGGAAATTCCGTGGGAGACCCGATCTTGTCCCGAAATTGATAGCATAATCATGGTGCGGGAGACCGGATTTTGTACCGAAACTGAAAAACATGAGAAAGCAAACATGCGCGTTGATTTCAGGGCACGACATGCGCCGGCCGCTGCTAGCGGACCCGGGCGCATTTCAGCATCCGCGCCGCGCCCGCACGCGACTGCATCCTACACATCTCACCTGGTCTTCGCACTGGGCCACGGTTTTAACCGGGCCTCAGTGGGGCAGCCGAGTCCTGTAGGACTCTATTCTCCGACGAAGCGGAAAGCAGGGCTGAGCTCTTCCCGCAAAAAGAGACCCTTATATCAGTAGCGGACGCAGAAATTGGGGGGAGGGGAGGGGGCGTGGGAAAAAGAATGGGGTCTCGTACTGGGGACCCAGACGGAAAATAAAATTAACAAAAATATTAATTATAATAAAAAATGAATCATAAAAGTTATAATAAAAATAATAACCAAAGTAAACTAATACAAGATTTTATTTGTATTGTAAAGTAACTTCGAAAATTTGGCGTCCCATCCTCAGGAAAGGGCCCTCCGCCTCGCTCCCTGCGTCCGCCACTGCCTTATATACCCCTCACTTGACAAGGGCTACCACATGGCAATCCCAAACCCGTATCATTTTCCGGTTAAACCCGCAACAGAACCAAAACGATGTCTCCCGCCGTAGCTCGCGATTTTGTAGCGGAAATGATAAGAGGCCGCTTTCTCTGGCGGGACTCCCGCACGAATGTCTGAATTTTTGTACGCGAGAAAACCAGCACCTGCCAGAAAAATCTAGCTATACTTCCGCGATCTCCTCGTTAAGCAATATCCAGAAGTTATGTTTAACCTGAGGCCGAATTCCGGCGCGACATTTCCATGGCCAAATGGCCAGGAGGGTGCGGGGCCAAGATGCGTGACGGAAAACGTAATTCCGCCGCCATGTAGCTAGCCGTTAACGGCCACGGAAGCGGCCACATTTGGCCGCGTTTCGGAAGGCGCCAAATGTGGCCAACACAAGAACTTCGTTCTATCTTTCGTTCCTCCTCTTATATAACGGAGTTTCACGAGCATACTCTGAACAGAAAGTGGCATAACTAAGTCTCTTTTAAGGATTTGGGCTCCTAATAAAAAAATTAAAGATGCAGCACAGCGTTGGCGCAGGCACTTTCTCTGCAAATCATGTCGTCGGACACGCGTCGGCGTGTAGAAGGTGACGTCTCCAACGTTTCACAACCAACTGCCTTACAAGTTCTCACCGCCGTGCTCGACGCGTCTATAGGGCATTTTATACTGGATGCGTGCGATTGATGCGCATGCGTCTATATGACGAAGAATAGGGCTCAATGTCGCATTGCAGTCGTAGCTCAGACGCACGCGTTTACGGCTTCACGGCTGCCGCGCGTTCTCTCCATTGAGGATATGCATAGCGCGTTGACCGGTCTCCATGAAAAGCACTTCGCAAATAGACGCGTGCGTCTGAAACGCGAGTGAAGCACGCAGCCAGTATAAGTTGCCCTTATGGCGAACATGGGCAAGTTCATCACCTGGCCGACTAGGGAAGATGTAGAGTAGGTTTAACCTAAACTAGTGAAGAAACCTCAAAGGAACGCCCAACGTCGAAAAAACGCGAAAAAATGACAACGCTAACGAAGAGAACACACTCGATGCAAGCGTGGAACAGTAACGATTGATGTCAAAAGCACGCGTGCGGTCGCGAAGCGTGGCCGTGAAAACGAAGTGGCGCCGGAATTGACGGCCAGATTTGCGGATTAAAGGGCGTGTCGGCGGCCAAATCTGGCCGGCCAAAGGTGGCTGGCCACGGCCACGCCGGAATTCGGCCTCTGGTCACAACACCTTGTCTGTGTTGCATAGCTAAAAAGAAGCGCAGATGTTCTTCTGCGGTAATGAGGACAACAGTCCTAGGCAGTCATCTCAACGCTGCACTATCGAGTCCCGTAAGCGTCGAAAAACGACTATACCCACACCGTTCCTGTTTTTTTTCTGGACTACCATTGTAGACTATCTCGGAGTCCAGAGTCGTAATGCGCGCCTTGTGTGATCCTTAACGACTCGCTGTGATCCTTAACGACTCGCTCGCTTGTCCCCTGAAACCGCCATTTGCGAAGCATCTAAATAGGACCGTTGCCTACTTTCCACATTGATCTGGCCCAGCAAGTGGGCATCAATTCCCGTGGACGCCGTAAGGGCAATTTATACTGGATGCGTGCGACTGACGCGCGTTCGTCTATGTGATGAAGAATAGGGCCCAGTCGCATCGCAGTCACAGCACAGACGCAGACGGCCTCGCGGCGACCGCGCGTTCTTTTCATTGAGGATGTACATGTCGCGTTGACCAGTCCTCATGGGAAATCCACTGCAAATGGATGCGTGCGACTGATGCGCGACTGATGCACGCAGCTAGTATAAATTACCCTGTAGCCTTTCATCAGAAGATCATTGATCATGGGATTTGACGTGAGGTTTCCCTTAGCAGGGCTACCGGAATACAGGGGCGAGGGCAGGTTTCGAACCTGGGACCTAGAAGAAACTTGAAAAAAGCTCTAAAGCAGCGCCTTGGACCACTCTGGCTTCTTGCCCCTCTCTTGCACACGCCTGCAAATAAAAAATGCCAATTAATATCTTAATATCAGATACGATTTTATCTTTCCAGAATAGCTTCTAGTTGGGAGAAAGGTGGGAACATCGCGGCGCTTGTTACTCTCATTTTTATGTTCTTTCTAATGTCATTGTTCGTCTGCTGTTGTGCATTCACACAGTCAGCGTTTATTATAGAAGGTTATGGTCATTTTTTGCGTCTTACGGCTATCTTCCAAAATATCCATCAGCACCTTTCTTCAGATTTCAATTATCGCGACGAGCTGCACATGAACTGGAGAGTTCAGGAAAACGAAAGAATGAATGGTGTGAATCCGCAAGTCAGTGTAACACTTACGGAATTATCCGCGCTTGAGCATGATCAATGCTTTATCAGTTGAGAAGTGTAGAAGATAGCCAGAGTGCCATACTGCGCCGCGGCGTTGGTCCGTATCCAACAGACCGTTTGGAGTTTCCCTGCAGAACAGACAGAACAGTAGCATTTGACGCAATATTCCTGATCACCTTTAAAACTCGATAAAGTCGCTAGTAAACTTCGCTATACATAGCTTCAGCGTGCGGCTCTTTTACCTTTGTTCACGATACAGAGCCAATTCTAGGCAACTTGATTCCATCCAATAGAAGTTGTACATTTGAGCAAAAGCGAAAAGCTCATCTGCAGTTCAGCGCATTTTCTGAAGCATAGAGACACAGCAAAAAATTCGAGGACTTTCTGGTGGCATCACTTGCATGCGAAATTCTTGTGTTCCTATGTTATCTCTTGACAACTCATTACTAAATCCTCGAAATATACTGTTCATCGAGTTTCCGCAATACATATTGACAGTACATCAATTTTAGCCGGAAACAGCTGATGTGAGTGTACACAGTGAAATTACGCAAGCAAGTGTAGCCGATTCACTACGTCGCACAAACGGAACAGTGAAAGCTCTGGAGGGTGAAGTTTGTGGAGATTCCAATCATTACGTTCCAATTAGTAGCTGAGCAGTCAAATATCTGAGCAATCAAAGTCAATCAAAAGAGTACTGTTTACAGAAGCTGTCTCTGCTGTAGCTGCAAAGGACTAACAAACCACTCGGTTCGGTGCACAAGAAATTTGATCACAGTTACACTACAACTTGGGTTACAATAAATGAACATCTCAGATGAGCAAAAAATCTTATGCAAAAATGTAAAATTGGTCCACCGCTTTTGACCAATATCTATAGTGTCGATGCGGGTGAAAACAGAAACAGAATGATGTCATGTCCCTACTCTTAGATTCAAGAGTGATACACTTATTGAGCTCGATTGCCTAACTAGCAAATGAGTTTGCAACCTGGTCAGCCAAATGAATTTTGCCGATTGTACCGCCATACATAAATTCCCGTCAAATATATGTACTGCCAAGCAAAAAGGCCTTTAAACGAGCGAAGATTCCGACAGCGCTGAAAACCCAGCTATGATAGTAACCTTCGGAGTCTTCTGCCTCAGTCACTGCGCCATCCGGGTTAGCCTTGTAAAACCTCGCTGTAGGAATCTTCCCACCTTTCATAGTAACGAGGTGATACTTCTGCCTTTTGAAGTTGGTCTGTAGGTAAACAAAGTTCTTCTGTTTCTCCTTTAGACTATTCCCAGTCTGGCTGTCCAGCTGACGATGCCAGACTTCTTTTGATGCTTGGTTCGCTCGCATTTTTGTATTGTCCACGAGAGATTAATACAGCTAGATGAACAAACACTATCCATGAAGAAGTATTCTTCACCGTAATGCATGCTTCATAGAACCATTGACTTATTATGGACAGCCCCTTTCCAATCATATGTGATAAAGCACTTCGGTTGGCTGTCGCGGAGGTAAATAGTAAAAGGTGACCGAATCAGTGCAAACTAGAGTTGCTTCTGAACAGTGGCGCACTCTTGTCGCACCGCTGGCCCCATCTCCAAATGTTTCTCCACTTTTGGAGGCCGGCGCACGATTATCACACCGCTGGACCCTACTCCAGGCGTTTCTCCAACTTTGGACGCCGGCGCCTCCTTATCACATCGTTGGACCCGACTCCTGGCGTTTTCCCACTTAAGGGCGCCGGAGCATCACTGTTACAGCTGTTGATCCGTTCAGTCTACCGGGCGCCGGGTTACCTCTTACGTACACTATGGGCCTGTACCTTACAATCTTCCCTACATCTGTGCAGAGGCAACCCTCATCCTTGCCATTCCTCGTCCGTCTCGTTCCTCCTCTTCGTTTTAGAGGCATTCTACTTGTCTCCTCCCTTTTATACGGTCCTGTCGTCACAGGCCTAACTCTTTCTGTGGTGAAAGCAGCTGTCGGTCTTTTATATGTCTGAACATGATCGAAGTGGACCGAAACACCTGTAAGTCAGGATATAAAAATCAAAAATAGGTACTTTCCTCTTTTAATGGCTGATTCTCGTGCACAGATACACATGAAATGCCGATTATTAAGAAGTAAGGTAATTCAACTATGTCGTTTAGATGGTGCAGTCTACGTACCGATCATCCACGCGGCTAAAAACTGACATTGGAGCGAGGTTAGAGTATCCCCAGACTTCGCCGGCAATCGTGGAGATCGCCACATGGATAAAGTGAATGAGGAGACCCCAGACGTAAGAGGGATGATAATAAAAGGGGCGTGGCAATCGATAGGCATCGTTTCCACTATCGCTACTACTCACATCGCCAGTTCATTTTGAGCACATCTTCGAGAGTACGGGCGATGAGCTCCGTTTGGCAGCGATCCATGGCGATGTGCGATGTAGCGTTTCAATCGATACATATCATTTCCACGATCCTTATCTCTTATATCGCCCGTTCATTTTTATTCATTTTGAACTGGCGATGTCTGGGGATACTCTTAGGGATAGGGCATACCTCACAGCGACGCTGTCGCTGCGACCGTTCACCACCACAAGTTTACTCACACTGGCTCCTATGCCAGCACGGTATTCCATGCAAACTGTATGGTAAGATATGAGAACTCGTAACATTTTGTTCTCTTCATTCCCATTCATTTTCTTCACCGCGACGATGTCGCTGTGAAGTATGCCATGGGCCTTATAGGCTTACCAGTCTGGCCGTCCGGCTGACGCCGGACTTCCAGACTTATATTGATGCTCGCTTCGCTCGCATTCTTCACATCCCCAGGGGCTGTGAATAATTGCATATGACCGATTCAGTGCAAATGATCTCATGAAATGACCTACGTTTAGTTGACAGTTGTGGGAAATGAAGCGATAAGGTTCTACCGCTGTTATAAACAGAATGAAAAGGGTGGTCGATTCACACACAAATGGAATTGGAGAGGGGAATGTGGAAGGG
>KN730651.1:0-13715 GCA_000816745.1 Ancylostoma duodenale | reverse complement strand
AGATTCTTGAAAAAGGCGGTCATGGATAGCGAACAATATTAAAGGACCCACAGACACCATATTTACCGCCTTTTTCAAGAATCTTATGTTCCAAGTTTGAAGCTGGAAGGGGTAGGTGCTGCCGAGTGACTCTCCACCTTGGTCCATGTTCAAGGGTGTACACCTTGATTTGTGTCCTGAGCTTCTAGTGGACGAGTTGTCTTTTCACAATAGGGCCCTCGCCTAGTTGTTGCTGACTGCCTTAGCAATGAAGATACAAAATAATGCGTTGCGAAAAACGGTGAAAAGACTAATGCGGAATTAATTCACACAAGAAGTTGAATAGATAATCCAAAACTTGTTTATCGCAAAAAATAAAATAATGTCATGGCAAATGCAATGAGCGCGATATTCGAACAAGAATTTGAAAGATAACCCAGAACATAAGTATTGCGAAAAAAATGCAAAAGAAAATGCAATACGGAATGCAATGCGCGCGAAATTCGAACAAGAATTTGGAAGATAACCCACATCGTAAGTATTGCGAAAAAAAATGCAAAAGAAAATGCAATGCGAAATGCAATGCGCGCGAAATTCAAACAATAAATTCGATTGAGGCGAAGAAATACAAAACGAAATGCAAGCGCGACAGAAATGCAATGCCCAAAGCTCGTGTCGCGCGAAATACACGTACACATTACCGTTCCTCTTTCACAAAAGGAGAGTGAAAGAAAAGACAAAGTAAAAGAAAAACATATAGATAATGCTGTCCATTTTCTTGGAAAACAACAAAGATGTGTAGTCGAGATACATAGACTATTGTAGAATGAGTTATGTCTCCAAATGATTGCAGCAGTTCATTGTTCGGAAGATAGCTGGATTATGAGCATCCAAGGACAACTAAGAGTGTAGAAATTTCCAGATATAGTATGTACCCACAGCAGTGGTGGACGCAGAAAGTGGGCGGGGCGGGACGTAGGAAAAACTAGTGTCTCAGCCGCTTTGTGGACCCGGACGGAAATAAAATAATAAGAATAGCGATTTATCCGATAAATAGTTAATAATTATTAATCAAAAAATAATAAAAAGCAAAAAATTACAGGTAAACTCATTCAAGATTTTTATTTATTTTATAAAGTAATTTTGAATCCCATTGCGTCCGTCACTGACAAGTATGTAGCTCTTTTAGCATGGACATCAAAGTCAATTTAGTTGTGGGCCTGACTGGTTTCCATACATTCTTGTTCTGTACTAGTTGTAGTCCATTTAAACAAGATTAGAGGAGTGCGGACCCACGCGCACGTCCCACACTATGTATAGGAACAACCGATAGCTAAAGCGGTACTCTCGATGAAATGCGCAGATGCGCTTATAACCAGAATGCCAAGATGCAGACTGTGCGAACGCGTCCTGAAGAGCGAATTCTGCTAGACACTAAAATTGGTGTAAAGCGGGAAAAATTCGAATATTATGCAAGAACAAACGCTCAAAATATAGAACTATTGAAGAGGCAGCATTTACTCTGGAGAGAAAAGCAAGCACGGAGAGTTACAGTGTCAGCAGTCCAGAAAATTGAATTAAACCTAATCATTTTGTGCCTTACAATCGGAAAAGAAGCACCGCGGTTTCAGAAATTATTTCTAAAGGAAGCGAAATGGGGCGTGACCGCCCAAAGAGGGGCGTGACAGCACAAAATCTGTGGACGAGCACTCAAAAATAGAATTAATGCGAAGGCTAAAAATGAATACAAGCTTCTGAATATGTTACTTGCATAGACTCGCTCAGCAAACGGTGGTATCATCACTTGGACTCCCCTTCTTCCTCTCTCTATCCTCCCCGCCTCCCCCTCCTTCCACATAAAAATTCCTACTCTAACCTAAAATGACCTACATTAACACCCTCCTTCCCTGTTCTCCTTGACAACCTATCGTCCTTTGCTTGACCATGCAGCTGAAACTTGCAAAGCAGACAATTTTCAAAATGAAAAAGAGAACATACCAAGAACATCGAGCACATCTAGTGGACGTTTCTCGCCTAGCGCCGCAACTTCTTCATCTTAATCGGAAACATTATTACTAGAATGTTTTCTCATGATGACTTATAAAAAAGTATGGAACAACTAATCAGAAATTCAACGTAAACCAAGTCAGAGCAAAAGGCAAAAAGTTGCACACCTGGGAAAAGATCAGTAGACCAGTCGAACGCTGAAATATTCACATTTGTAAGGAATGAATAATGGCAACAGAAAGTTATGAAAGAATGGCAACGCACAAATTTCATGTTTTGTCTCGGTTTTTGCAGATTCTTCTCCAGTAAGCTCGGTTTCTAAAACGAAATTGAGTAACCTCTACATGTGCAGTAACCCAGTGGTCAAATATTTAGGAAGAAAGAAGCACCATCAGCAGATTCAACGTCTAGCACCTCGTCTCCACCACTCTCCCCTTCACTCGCCCACGGCAAATCGATGATGGGCTTATCTTCACTGGAAATTTTCACATTTTTTTTTGCCTTATCCAACCGCAAGGGGTTATTGTAGCAGGACCTGAACACTGGCTGACGCGGAGGACTAGACATCCTGACACGCTCGTGAGGTGCTGGATGGATGCTCATGGCCGCGATCATATCCGATACACAAATGGCAACTGTAATAGCAACATAGGTGAAGGAGATGAAAGAAAGAGAGAGGGAGATACTGATCAGATCACCCTGCTCCGGATTGATGTCCATCTTCAGCTCTTTCATCTGTCTGATCAGCTCATTTTCCACCTCAGCCGCGCGGTCTGGCTGTTCTTCGTCGCTGTCTGCTACGTCGTCATCCGAGCTTTCTTCGCCAGCGCGACATCGAGCCAGTTGCTCTGATTTCGCCCTAGAACACAGAAACGCTAGCATATACCAGCTCAAGGGTATGGTGAGATCCAGAAATATTATGACACTTGAAAAAATTCAGGAAAATCAGCTAACTTGTGTTTGAAAAAGATCCGCTGACGTTCCTTATCCATCTCGGCCAACTCGCTGTCTCTGATCGCTTTCTCCTCTTGGAAAACTGCCAACTTAGCGAGCATGTGGAAGTTTTCGATTTTGCCTTCTGTAGAAAAAGATTCTTGGTTGAGTCAAGGAATTCTCGTTCATTAAAACTTTCTCGAACGATAATAGCCCAGATTTTTTTGTATTTTTCTTCGCGTGAATTCGAAATCTAGAATACACACATGATTCTATTACCTCTCAAATCAAAACGTATCAAAACTTTTTCTGCATTCACCATAAGACAAAGCTTTCTTTTGCAGAATATATGGTGTGGTAATCCTGCCACATATAAGCGATTTCAGCAATGTAACTCTACAGTGTACATTTTGGGAATAACTTGGGAAAAATTTCAAAAAAAAAGAACAAAAGAAGACGGAACAGAAAGGAGCAGAAAGGAAAATGACCGTGCATGCGTTACAAGTGCGAAATAAACAAAAGATCTTGCATAATTCTATTTTTTTACTGTTTGTTTTATGTTATCTTTAGATAATAATCGTTAATTATTTGACATTTAAATTGACACTTTTGTTACTTTTATTTCTCGGCAGGGTCCACACCATAGCGGCAGAGACTCCACTTCTTTCCGCATTCCCCGTCCCGCCTACTTCCTGATACTGCGAATGCAATTTAGCTACGTATTCTAATACGATGTTGAAATATGAAAAAGAACCAAAGTTTCAAGAGCGAATAAAAATTGTGAAGACAGGGCAAAGAATTTAGTTGTCCTATTGATACTTATTTTCACTCCAATAGTTTTTCAATTTTAAGAAAAAATTATTTCTAAACCTCTGGATAGCCGTGCCTTTTTTTCAAAAACTAGATTTTCTTCTCCCATCCCTCTTCGGTGATCTATAATATAATGCAAAAAAAGCAAAAAATAGAACTGCCAACTGCAGTAACTAGATGATCACTGAGATCCAGACAACTCACTGTAATCGTCTGGCTCCAAGTTGTGCATGCGCAGGATAACCTTGGATATGAAAGTAGAGTTGTCGATTAGAAAATCACGTTCCTCCGCTTCTTCTTCGGAAAGCACCCTCGGACAGCCATTCCTGTCAAAGCCAAAGTGGAGGCGGTAGCGTTCCTCGATGAACGAGTGGACGCTTGATATGTCTACAAAAAAAAACCAGCAGAACCCTAGACATGTTCACAACATAATCAACAAAGCCCTCACCTTCATCGTCATTGAAGATAATTTCGTCAGCATTCAAGATGTGCTTCTTTATTACATCTCGCTTGTTATAAAGTAGGTCTGCAAGCCCATCTTGTCCGATTTTTCGTAGCAGGAATCGTTCCTTATCCATTGCGTCATCCACCGACGTCTCTGTAAAGGGGAACACATTGGAAATAAAATTTCTAGGCAAATTCTGCTGCTGATCCAACTTTTTCGACCAGTCTCCACGCGCTTGCTGATGTTTGGTTTCCACAAAGAAAGACTCTGTGGTATGTTCGGGAAAGGCTTTTTAATGATAAGTTCCGGCTTAACGTCCTCTTGAGGAGCAGGAGGCGCTGGCACAAAATCAGGCGACAGGAACGGAGGCACTTTCTGCTCGAACACTTCCTCCTCTTCTCTTTGTTCTTCGTCTTCTTCAGCATCGTCAGAGTCAGAAGATGGAAGAACTGAAAAACTAGCACTTAGAAGCGCAAACTTTTCGAAAAAAAAAAGGAAAAGTAAAGTTGTCAGATAAAAATATTCAGTTGTAAGAAAAGCAATGGAAAACCGGAGTGGTATCGTATTTTTGAAGAAATAGCGCTAGTCACTTTAGTAGACATCCTAACCTCTAGAATTCTGTGTGCTGCTACTGAGAGTTCGCCTAGCAAGAAAATTTTATAAAAAATTCGGATAAACATCAGGCCATGGCGGCGAGTTTATGGCTGGTCAATTGAATCTGAATTGATGAGTTCTCGATTTGTAGCCCAGGAAAAATCTGGCATCATCCTTCACCGACGTAATTTTCATTGCTTCCAAACAAATTATACTCATAGTTTCCTTATTTTACAATTTCTTGCATCCTAGCTTGTGCCAGTAATTTCGCTATAGGTGGTGTGACGTTCCAAAGGTCAATATATACCTTGAAGATCACGGAATCTGGTAAACTCTCTCTCTCTCTCTTGAAGTCCACTCATAAAGTTGTCATGGTTCTCTGTGAATCCGTCTTTCTTGAGTTACATAAGCATGTCAGCCAAACCATGGTAACAGTTTCATCAGAATGCACTCGGGATCTGGGGAAAGCATCCCTTTTGGGGATTTACTCCACCATCTGCAGGAGTAGAGAATCCGATATACCGTAATAGATGGCAGAGGAACAGATGAGTCATCATTTCTGTTTGATTCCGGGCTTTTTTGTGCCGCTGACAAGGTATCAGCATATTTGCATCGTTCAGGTATCTTTATGTGAAGGCAGACATCACTTCGAAACTTTTGGTCCATCCACAACTAACACCTCACATTATCAATTCGCCTGCCGACATTATCCTAATCGAAAACAATAATTACCAATGCCACGTATGACTAGCACACGTCTCAGCTCCTGTACCAGAGCAGAGTCTGATCAGAGCGAAGCAAATCCGGTTGCAGAGAAAATCCTGGTTGCAAGCAGCTTTTGAGTACGTGAAACCCACGAAGAATGCAACAATTTAGGTAACCGCAACTGTGCCTTTTTTTCGTACCTAAGGAATTAGCCCTCTTCTACTTCTAACATCCTGGTGCCTTACGTTGCGCCTCGAAGAAGTTCTGATGTTATTTCACTTCGTTCGACACCCTCCCACCTCAAAATCCTTTCTGAAATTTTCACGTGAAAAGAATCTCCCGGAACTGTTGATCACAGTGGTATATGCGATTGCGTGGAAAATTGCCAAAAACTTTGTTTTCAAACCCAATCTTCGAACAGCGTGAGCCGAGGGTGGGGCCGAGAAGCCTTCTGAATAATTCGCTTCTGGGAAAACACCTTGTGAGGAAATACGTTATCCTCGTGCGAGATCCTCACCCAGTTCCTGACAATGTGTAACGAACTAAGGGAGCACATGATGCTGAAACCCTCTAATCCCGGCTTTGCTCCCCCCACTTGCTCCCTAAGAGTTAATGCTGTAAAAGGAGCCTTTTTACAGGTGTGCATGGAGACATATATACTATTCTGACCAGCAGCTACTGGAGATTCTTTTCATTTGAAAATCTCAAGACCGATGATGAGATGAAATGGTGCCTTTAATAGCACTGCTCTGAGGTGTGGGATTTCTTCTCAACACTGCGCCAATCTATTGCATTTGCGTATGCAAAAAAGATTGATGACCAAATGAAAGATAGAAACAACGCTAGACAGACACTTGCACAGTGACATGAGCATAGGTTCTCCTTGAGCTTGATCAAGCCATGATGGCAATAGGATCCACAGGAATGGACGCCGCAGTCATGACAGAGAAATGCTGAATACGATAAAACACGAGCATCTCGGAATGGATGTTCCATACACAAAGTTACGTAAAAAGGATGCAGATGTCGAGGCAAGCGATTCTGATAGCACCTTAACAAAATTAATCTCGCTAACAGCTCCTACCAACACAGCTGTTACTTATAGGAAACTAAATGATATGCCCGGCTTCGCTCGAGTGTTTTACTACTCCGGCTATTTCATACCTGATGAGGGAATTCGCTACCACCGATAAATCCATTCAATATACTCGCCACTTTAGAGATCAGCATGTTAACGGACCCCAATGGCCTTTTTTGACCGACCTATTGACAGAAATAAAAGAAAACGAAGTTATTCAGATAATAACTTTATGGAGAATGCATGTTAAATTTGTGTTCAGCTTCTTTGAAAACGCTAGTAAATTTGCTCTTACCCTTTCCTAAGGAGAAGCGAAAAATTCAAAATCTCGACTGCAAATTCCATAAAACCGACAACTCAATGCTTCTATGCATGGTGGTTGTCACATTTGTGTTCAGCGCATTTGAAAACCCTAGTGGGAATTTCCCCCACCGACCCCCCAGCAAAAATTGTGGAAAATCGATAAGATCAATAAATCGATACCGTCATTCAAAATGGTTGTCATATTCGTGCTCAGCATATTGAAGAACCCTAGTAGGCATGTCCTCACTGACCCCTGGATGAAAATAGTGAAAAATCAATAAAATCGATACAATCGATGAGCTAATCGATAATATCAGGTGTAAAGTAGTCTATAACCTCTGCCGGTCCATGATGGACCTGCATGCAAAATTTGGTTCGGATCGGACAATCCTCCGCGATTTCTATTCCGAACATGTACACAAACACAAAAACATACAAACACACAAACTTTGACTTCTATATATACAGACAGATATCAGGTTGTTGCGAAATTAGTTGCCGTTTCGGAGTATGCTCAACCAAACATCTCTCTTCTGCCCAATTTGAGCAACTTCAGCCCAATTTATGTGACCTTCTGGTAAGGTTTTCTTCCTCTTTCGAATGCTGCCTGAATATTTTGGCTAGCTCTTTCCTGAGAATTTTTATGAAGTCGCGAACAAATCATGAGCGGGTGCGATTTTTGGGTGGTTACGGTTAATGACTTCAAACTCGATCAATCTTTGTCGGAGGTTTGCGGTATTCTTGCGTTTGTTTTGGCTTGGAATCGCCTTCCCAATGGGCAGTCGGATATTGGATCGCTAATTTTTCTTCTGTCGATTTTGATCTTCAAGGCAACCATGGTCGTGATTTCAGGTTGTTCCCTGATGGGCAAGCGTTGATGAAAGTCGTGGAACCTAGACTGGGTCCTACCATTTGGGCGTAGAGCACAGGGATGGTAGCTCACTATACTATAGTTTCAATACATTTGAATTCAATCGACATGACAAGAAAGGTGCGGAAGTGAACACTCCACGATCTGACAGATAACCAGCGTCTCACCCGCTGTGACATCTTTTCTAACTTAATTTTCGTGCCATCAACTACCCATTTCTATACCGTGCAATAGCTAAAAACGCAGCTTGGTTCCTGTACGATAAAAGGAATCGTCAATTCATATTGGTAGACACTTCCTCACACTTCTAGTTTTCCTAAACCAGAGGAAGGCTGCGTTAGGATTTTGGTGGTGCTGTGAAGGTATGATTCACTGCAGCCTCCTCCAACACAGCCAAACATTGATAGCAGAGACCTGGCATTGCAATTTTACGTTGATGTACGCAAATTTGCTATAGATGTGATCGGCAGTGGTGAACAAAAGCTGATTTTCTCCTGCTCCAGAGTAACGTTAAGTCTCACATTCCGAAACTCATCCGGCAAAAACTGATGCAGTAAGGCATCGAGGTCCTCACTCATTGCCTTTATTCCTCAGATCATTCCCCTACCGTATATCATTTCTCCGAGTTCCAGGTACAATCCTGAGACAGCAACAGATTGCTAATCCGAAACATGCTGAAACTGCCTTCCAAAATTTTGCGAATTCTTGTGATCCCAGTCTTAGTTGTAGAAAAGTGCAGTCTTGGTGGATTGTCGGAAAAGACCTGCCGAATTTAATGCTTGTTAAACCGATGAAAAAGGTAGAGTTGGACCCGAGTTACAACATTTTGAACTGAAAGGCCCATTTCGGCAATTAAGTTCGCAACCACCTAATATTATTTTTAGAACTATGGGTGCGTGCCTTCACACAGAACAAAATCCACTCTGAAAAACGAAAGAAGAACACCTCAATCTGAGTTGTAGTCAGAGTTACTACCAGTTACCCTTGCTCATCGTGCACGCAGGAAACGCTGATGATCCTTCAAGATGAAACTACTGCACAATTAGCCGAAACAGGTGCTTACCAGGATCCAAATTTATTCGCATTTTTTACACTTTCTCTATTCGGGAAAGCTTCTCAGTCAAAGCCAGACTGAATTTGATAGAGACAAGACTGTGCTACGTGGCGCATGAGACAGGGGCTTCCCACCTTTGCTGAGTTTTCTATTGTGAATTTTTGAGGCTCGGCCTAATCGTGGACTTTTTGCAGCCGTTGAGCTGGTAGAGTGGCTGGACTACGTGGCTCAATCGTTGCGGACCGAGATCTGCCGTACTTGCCCGCCAGGAGTTCAGTGGCTCCAAATTAGACCACTCTTTTAATACATTACCATTAGAACAACATCATCTTTTGCACATGAGTAACCGGGTTTCGGAATGGCCTTTGCTGAACAGCAGCGGTTTCCTGCATATGCTTTTGTATTGGGTGTTAACATAAGTCCTTGCGCTTTTTTCGGATGCACTTTTCTCCATCCATTTGCCATCTTTTAGGTACAACTCAGATACGTTTCGAAAGCATCTTTCTTCCTCTATAAGAGTGATGTAAAAAATTTTTCCTAAAGCGATAGTTTACCCGAGTTTTAAGTTTGGGAAGTAGATCAACAAGTCAGTAGAAAAAAGCGCAACCGACAACCACCTATCCTGTCAACCACTTGAAGCTCGGAAGGCTATCACAACTGGCCAAATGACATGTGCTAAGTATGAAAGAGACGTTTCGTTGGGAATGACTGGTCATCAGGCATTTCCTGAGATCAAAAAGACGTGTTGGTCTCGATGACACTAACCACTTCGACCGTACAAATTTCTTATATGATGACAAGGGAATTGCTCCAAAGGAATTGTATGGTCTAGATGGACATCATACTTCTCAGAGCTACCGAATATCTGAGGTAATTCTGCTAAAAGAAATCCAATGGCGAGGGTCTAGTCATCTCACCCCATGGTGACGTCAGACCCCACCTTCCAAAAATCGTCAAACTGGCGCTCCAACAGTTCCACTGATGATGTCCTTCCGCGTTTATATTCTATAGAGCTTCACGCTCAAACACTATGGGATGCTTTCTGATCACTATTGGGTACAAGCAAAAAAATTTGACTTTTCCTCAAGTCGGCAGCAAAAAAGTTGATTTTTTTTCTTAAGCCTAAAAATCAAATAATTCAAAAGTTCTGTGAAAACACTTGAGGGTGGGATTGGAGAGAAAGGAATGCGCTTTCAGAAGGTATAGTGCATGTTAGAGGAAAATGGCGATGGGGCAAAAAAAAATCGCAACTAAAGAAAGCGCAAGGACTTATGTTAACACCTAATAATATGGTCTCCTTTCATTCGATATGTAATTTGCTTCCAGAAAGTTGGTATTCATAGCACAACATAGAAGGATTTGATGGATGGCAACTTTTTCCACTCCCATGACTTCAGTCGCCAATGATTTCTTTTTGAAATGCAAAGCTGAAGTTTGCCATCGTGCCTGCACTTGTAAGTGGGCAATGAATCGCTCTTCAATGTACTCTGAACAGTTGAGCATAGGTGTTGAATCGCACGTTGACAACGAATAAAAAAAGCGGCTCGCATGCATAGTTTTACACCCTAATATGTACTTTTTCAATGAAACTGAACGAAAAAACTCGACTACCTCTGTCCACATTATCGAGAAAATGTTTCGCATAAGCTTCGCCTAGTGAATTATTTGATAAGAAAATCACGCATATTTTGTGCTACACAGTCATAATCCTGTGCAGATAAGTTGCGACTACCGTGAGAAATCTAAAGAGAATTTGCAAATTCTAGAAAGTCGAGAAAGCACTACAAGCATGCGAGATGGTGCCGAGTTTCGTTTTCAGTATATGGAATAAATCAGCTACATAATTTTTAAGGAATTCTGTGAGAATTTTTAAGAAATTCTGTGAGACCAGTGCAAAAATGACGAGTAGGATTTTCATTACAATGTTAGGACAAATGCTACCAGGAATGTTAGGGGAAGAATTTCTTTCAAGACTTTAGAGC
This sequence comes from Ancylostoma duodenale, assembly GCA_000816745.1. Classification (NCBI taxonomy): domain Eukaryota; kingdom Metazoa; phylum Nematoda; class Chromadorea; order Rhabditida; family Ancylostomatidae; genus Ancylostoma; species Ancylostoma duodenale. Next base: position 2,954 of record KN730651.1, on the reverse strand, counting down.
GAGAGAGGGAGAGAGAGAGAGAGTAGATGGGCTTAAAATTGGGTGCGGCGTTCCATCTGGAACGGGTGGTGCATCCGAGCTCAGCGACCCTTTGGCCGAGCGCTAGCTCGGTCTCACCGCACATAATGCTACAAGTTCCTCAGAACCGAACTCAGAGTCGTTCTGTGGTATGAATGACGAGAGAAATCAATTAAAAGACTCTGCGATAGCTACATGTAAATAAATTAATTAGCAAGGCTGAAAAAAAACTAACAGTCATCAATTCCAGCCATCTTGTTGAAATTTGGGATCTTCAGGTAGGAAGAACACTGCAAATCCTACACACATTAGCAGCCTTTTCCTTGCAAATCGAAGCAATAAGCAAGAACGAAACTGAGGTGCAATGAAATGGAATAAAACATCGCATTTTTATAGAACGAGAAATAAATAACACCTATGCACACATTTCACCGGAATCTGCAACATAAAAGCCCTACAAATATGAAGTGAAACTGCGCGTATCACAGCACAAAAAAGAATGAAACGAGAAAGCACCAAGGCAAGTTACATGCGGGTACTATAAGTATCTCAAGTAGCGGACAAGATTAGGCCTTCGCACGCATGGACGTTGTAATTTGTACATATTGCACCGTAAGGCTTACGTCCAGCGTTTGCAGTGGGAAAAAATGACAAAGTGCGCTAATCATAACTTAAGGATAAAACCGTGGAAAAATTTGATAAAATCTCAATAAATATGATACTCTGTGTCTTTGGGAAATACATAATTATGCACTGCGAAAAATCGACCAGGCATTACAACAACTGTAGAGAATATCACTTCGTATCAACTGGATTCAACCTCGTCGGAGAACGCACAAACGTCTCCTGATATGTACCTGCAACAGAGCAATGACAAACACTGAACTGTTGATCGAATATTAGAAAGAAATGATAAAATATGATTAATACATGAGTGTTACAATTAATGACTGAATGAGAACAGAACCTCACCTTATCTTCTCCTCTATTTTCTCTCTTCGCTTCCGTTCCTTCTCCTCCTTTTCTTCTTTGGCACGACGTAATGCCAAACGCAACCTTATCGTATCCCTTTCACGATCGTCCGGGGCCTTGCCATCCAATTTCACCTAAATCGACAGAACAGATGATCAGGAGATCTGTGCGAACCATGCAATAAGTCCAAATAAATAAATAAATAAATAAAATCGGCGTTTAAACAAAAAGTAGTAAATAAACAAATTTTTTCGATTACTCGAGGCCTTGCCACTTCTATTTCCACCTAAAACAACAAGCCTAGGACTAGCAAATCAGCAGAAACAACAAATCCCCTACCCCCCCCCCCCTCCGAGAATGGGCCGCCAAATTTTTGAAATCACCTTACAATACAAATAAAAATCTTGTATCAGTTTATATTTAATTGTTTATTTTTTTCATCATTTTTAATTTAACTCTTATTAATTACCATAACTAGTACTTTTACTAATTTTATTTTCCATATGGGTCTCCCAAAGCAGCGGAGACTCCACTTTTTTCCCACTCCCCCACCCCTCCCGCCCACTTTCCACATCTGGCAATGGTAGTAGACAACATAAAATAACATACATAACATAACATGAGCTCACCTCCCAACTCCTCTCCCCAAATGCCTCCAACACCCTGGTACGGTACTCCACAACCTTCCGCACAGGGTTGCCTCGCAAATGGAGGACCTCTAGACATGGCAGTCCTCCCAGAGGGTACACTGCCGCGACAGTGTCAATGGCGTTGTTCTTCAGATCAAGGTACTCCAAGGAATACAGTCGAGATAGTCCTAAACAAATGTTGATAAGGTGGATGCGTCCCCTGAACAATCTCAAGTAGGGAATTTAGAGTGGTACGCACCTGACACATCCTTTATGGCATTATTAGCAAGGATCAGTTTCTTCAAATTACCCAATAACTCATTCCAATGTTGCACTGAACTGATTCCATTGCTAAAAACTGGAGAATTGGGTCTTAATCTGATCAGGATACGCATCGCGAACTTACGAGGATAGATCCAGCTCCGTCAGACATGTGAGGTGCTGCAGGTGTGGTCCAATATCCGTCACGTTGTTGTGACTAAGGTTTACTTTCTTTACATCGCCAAGCAGGCACTGAAAGTAACGTGGCTAGAACTAGAACCCAGCACAAGAGTACCATAAGCCATACAGCCTAAGAATTTCCGTCATATCATCAAAATTGGAAAGCGGACAATGAATGCAGTAAAGTTAGCTACAAATGAAGGGCCATGCTTATTTCCAAGCAATTCATTGAGATAAATGCCCACTCTTAGCAAACAAACTTTGAACAGCACCGAAAAAAAAAAGAAAACTTCAATTCAATACTGGGTTTAACAATGAGCTGGTTTCTTTGCTATAAATTATCCCAGATTTACTACTGATTGGCTTTGTAGTGAACTATGAATATCAAAGAAATTACAAAGAGTAATCAACTAACGATGCTCTCATCGATATTCCTCAACTCATTGAATGAAAAATCGACTTCTTCCAGGCTTCCCCATCGTTCCATTTCACTAATTGGTAATATCGGTTCATCCTCGAGAAGCAGATCCTGAATGGAATGTTTACCTCTGGATTCGAACCAACTGGTGGGTGTGGCGAGGGATTCCTTACAAAACCAAATTTCTGAAAATCTTCAGAATGGACTGAAGGTCAACTGCCTTTTAGCCACCTAAGGTAGTTTTATCAGCATAATTTAGCAGTTTGAAGAGGTGTACCTAATTTCCAAAAAATATTTTGAATCCAGAACAAAATTACTTATCTGCTTGCTCGAATATTTTTCATAAGATTTTATCAAATGAACTCGAGGTGCTGCAAGTGAAGCAAACAAACGTTGTGAATGGAGTCATCAAAAGCCAGAATTATTCTAATAGATCCGTACCTATCAAATCCCTCCAAGTACATCCAGATTTGTTC
>KN730649.1:0-13715 GCA_000816745.1 Ancylostoma duodenale | reverse complement strand
GATGCTGAATGATGTCATTGGGTTTAAAGACCGAGAATTGATAATAAAAAAATGTAGGTCTCGAACTTCTTCATCGATGTTTTTTAACAACTGGAATGATTTTTCGGGAGAACACTACCGTACACACAGTCAGTGGATTAATTGAGTTTTATGAAAAGGAATATGTATTTGCATTACAAAGTGTGTTCACAATCAAAATGCATCAACCAGAGGAAGCACCTATAGATTAGTTTTGATTATAAAGAGACTGGGACGCAAAAAAAAAGTTTTTCGCCGAATCCCCGGATGTAGTAGTGCATTAGCAAGTAGTTTTCTCCCCATAACTTGTACAGCACTTAGTACAGCACTTACAAGCAGTGGGATTATCAGTATTATGCAAAGATTTTCCTTTAGAAGACTATAAAGAACTCATAAAGGAATGTCGCCTATTTGCCCGTTTCGTTCCCTGTTCCACATACGGGTAAATAGGTGAAAAGTTACGTCCTTCCGGGAGCTTGTCAATATGATGAGGGAAACCTTTCTTCGGCTTGAAGGTAATGAACTTGCCTTAGGTTAATTTCCCTCTTTGCTTACAACATATATGATACAAGACTTATCATCCTATGAGTTAATAGGATGGAATCGGTGAGGATTACTGATCAGCTATCACTGATCGCTCGTACTATTGTCTTGCTAAGAAAACATCCTTCCCAGACCACGGAAATAAGTGCTTCCATTCAAGGATCACCAACCAAGGATCAATGTGTCTTTAACGATATTTCCATATCTCCCGCCCTCATAAAATAATTATTATTTATCGAAACAGAAGTTCGACCATCTCGAAGTGCTTAGACCCATATGCGCAGCTCATTCAGGAACTACTATATGCTTGTGACGTAGTTACTTCCCGCTGAGCTTTGCACGCGAGGGCGCATGTGCGTAGAAATTGCTTTGAAATGTGCTCAAACAATGCAAACAATGCCATGGGAGTTGCAAGGTAGGCTAGAAAAACGGGACTGGGTAAGGTGACCCTTGTGGGAGAAGATGCTCTGGAGCTTCCTGCGCTTGAACATAGCAACGATTCTCAACAATACGAAAGGGAAGGGTTACACATACATATGTAGCTTTTCTGAGCCAAAAGCAAAAGAAATTCCTCATTCACTCCTCCGTAAACTTGATATTTCCTCACTGTTGGCGGGATCGACTGATGGAGCAGAACATCTTCGGTACTGTGTCTGGTCTGACTAAACATCTAAACTGAGCTAAACCAAGGTAGACTAAACTTTGATCATCAGCTGAGCTAAAGCAACTCCCAAGCAGCCCCCCCCCCCTGCTTACAAGTTTTGCCACTCGCCCCTAGCTTTTGTTCAAAAAGGCGAGATTATTAGCAAAGATTTCAGACTAGTGACATAGATAACAAAACTATGAGCTATTTCGCAGCTACTACTCTAGGGAAATTTGAGAAGGCGCATGAAACCCATTCAAAGGCACCATTGTTTATAATATGTATAGCTACCAACTCTCACCAGAGATTTCTTGTCGAATCAATCCTCCCAGTGCTCTCCTCGTAGTAATTTCCAATGGATCAATAGTGCTGAAAGTGTAAGTTTAGATCTAGGCTTTAATTCTAAGAGCATATGGAGAAAAGCAGTATTTTCGCGAATTTTTTGGATATATCAGGAAAAAATGAATTACGTAGAATTTCACGCACTCTTGACTAAACAAGAACAGTTAATGTTGGTTCTCAATCATTGGATCTAGACCGCTGCCAGGATGAGCACACCGACAATTATTCGAAGTCTCCTGGAAATTTTATACAGCTATTTCTAGGTTATTTACCCCGCCATTTTATCATTGAAGGACCTAGCTAAGCTAAGGAGATGCATCTCTTCTTGTGTCACATCGTGCTTGCGGGGAACTGGAATGTTTACCGAATTCCAGAGCAGGTGTGAAATAAATGAGTAAACGAAAATGCAAAAGAAGGAAAACCCAGACTAATTGCAAAATGAGATGACCTGCGAGGAAATATCAATGAAAAGGCTTCACTTATCCACATGAACTATCTTCTGACCACTCTCAGCATTTTTTAAGATTTACATATTTTCCATCGGGATAAAGTTCAATTATTTATTTATTACGCACATAGGTGTGCTCCGTTAATAACAGGTGAACGTTGGGGAATGCAGGAATCACTCTGTATATAGTTTTGTCGAAGTTTGGCGGAAGTCAGTTATGCTAAGTTTGTAACGCTGTAGTTTACATAGTCATTTATATGCCATAAATAATGAAATTCTACCAACGTTGTTGTCGCCGTAGATGCCAGGTACCTCTGTTGTTGTTCGCTGACGGGAAGGCTCTCCCACCTCGACATCCTTTACAGAATGATACTAAAATTATTTTGAAAAACGCTATGAAGAATTAACAACATGTTCGAAACGACACAGAATTGAAGAAGGTTAGAAGTATCCACTTTCAGGAAGTAGTTTTCAAATCATGTCTTCGTCAATGGAGCAGGAAGTGGTGAAAGAATCCGAATTAGATTATTTTGAGAGAATGCGTATTAGCACGAGATAGCACATGTCAACATTATGGGGTCCAGTAAGGGATCTCTGAACATGGATAACGCAGAACAATAATTCAAAGACCTAACACAGGCGAAGTGACGTTTTCCAACAGATAACTAGGTATTGTCAATCAATAACATAATAGGTTGCGTTTATTATGTGATTTGAAACTGTGAAAACTGTACAAAAAAAGGATGACCCTGCTACGCGGTTTCGAGAACCTATTGAATGACTCGCACCGAGATAGAAACAGGATACCAGTGGCATATTCTCATTATGAAGACCCTAATTACTGCAAGAACTTCAGAGCTGCAAGCTTGGAGCGATCCATAGAGAGCGGATATGGTAGGTATGCCCTTCTAGAGCGTTTTCTTGTAGAAAAACTTCATGCATTTTCATTCCACAACAGGAAAAGCACACTTTTTCAACGAACGAGTTCTCCAGGTTTTTCTCTACTTTGAAAAGATGCCAATTTTGGCAAGATATTGAATTAGGACCAAGTCAGCCTTTTCGAACTTACTCATTAGATGAGGGAATCTAAGGGGCTAAATGAAACATCTCACGAAAATGCTTATAAATGAATCCCGGAAGCATGGAATATGCAAACATAGACGGGAAATATTCGGTGAACGATTTCTCGTTGAGGAAGATGAATTTTTTACCAATATCAATGGCGAGAGCACGAAAACAAGCGGTAATGTCTGATTGCGGCTCGGCTCCTCCTCAGCCGCAATACGATGGGGTTCGTCCCCCTCCCCCCCCCCCTCTCGTCACATGTGCAGTCAACCAGCGTCTAACGAGGTGTTCGAAGGATTCGCAAAGTTTTCTTAAGTCATAACAGCAATTATCACACTACTCAGACATCGACCAACACGGAACAACAAATGTCTACGGAATAGCTTGCAAACAACGGCAACGATAATTTCAGCGCAATAAAAACCCAGCACAGAAAAACAAGCATCGACTAATTCGCGTGACAAGCGTGACGAGTAATGTGACGGTGGAGAGGAGACGGAGCAGCACGTCTACGTCGTCGCTGCTTCGTTTCGAGGACGACGTTGACAGCTCGCGCACGAACATTTCACTGCAGCTGTCTTGACTGTTGCGAAGTGGGCAAGCGCCTCGTTTGTCTAACGAGGTTCGCGTCGACCACTCATCCAATGTCCAACGCGAGATAAGCTATCGATAAGGATGTTCATTTCAATTCCGAAGAGCTACGTGGATCAGCTAGCAATGCACTTTCACTGCAGGACCCTTTTTTGCGACACACTGAAGAGGCCGCAGTAGTGCACGTTTTGCAATGAGTGCGATGAGAACTCGAACTCACAGTGCAAAATTTCTTAAGATTAAATAATCAAGAACTTCTAACTGCAGTTGGCGGTCCAGGGACACAAATTCTGATCGACTTTAGAGAAAAATGCCATTCTGGAAATATGTACATACATATTATGTTAGATCCGTACATAATTAATGCCGCTTTTCTCGCGACACCTTTCCTCGTCAAAAAGAAACGTTCTCAAGTGATTCTCTGATGAAAATAACCCTCTTTTTCCAGTGCTGTCAAAGGAAAGCCTTTAATTTTTTTGCACCATAAAGATGCGTAGATAATCGATATATTCCTTTTTTAATTTTTTTTCAATGGCACAAGCATCCCCTAAACTATGTACAATGCTCGAGCAATAATAGCTTTGGATTCAAATCCGTTGGCAATGCTTCCTCATTAAAGTATAATACTTTGCTGGATAAAGAATGTAGAACGGTCATTGTAAGAGAAAAAAAAGAGTTCTTTCTGTAGTCTCTCCTACGTAATCCTGCGGATCTCAAGCCCCAAACAATCCAACTGGATAGTTGCCAAACGCTTCGCGGTGACAGGGCTCATATCGGCGACACGGTAGAAAAACGAATGTCGTGTAAAGCGGAATGCTCTTAGGAACATATTGTATGACAAGCGGATTTGGAATGTGGGTGGAAAAGATGAATTGTCATTGCAAATCCTCAGGTTGAATTTGGATATCCACAAATGTTGTGGAAAAATTGCATGTCCTTTTTCGGATTTCCTAACGACTTTCATTAGCAGCATACACAGAAGTTTGGCTAAATCCATCAACTCCTTGTGTAGGAGTAGGCCAAGAAAAGGAACTCGTCACATGTACGTTGAGCACTTTAGGGCTTATAGAATCCTAGCAGGTCGATGATCAAGGGCATAAGAGAGGTTGAAGACAGTAAAACAGTGAGAAGGAAGCAGGAAAAGGGAGAGAATCAGAGAAGCCTCCAAAGCTTTATCGTAGGGCGCTAAGGCGACTTGAGTGAAATTTGCAAAGAACAAGTCTTTTATAAACATTGCAATCCAGTAAACAAATATTCAACCATGAAAACCACAAGGAGATATGAAGATCCCGAGGGTACTACAACAAAAAAGAATGTTCGGCTGACTCAAGTAGACGACTTGCTTGTTTATAAGAAAGGCTCCATTGATTAGTCTGCATTTTGAACAGCTCATCCTTATTAGATGATATTGATACACAGTTAAAGAGTCTTTTCATCGTAAGCTCGTATTACATCGAATTCGCATGGGTGGACAGCATGCAGCACCACATGGAGCACAGTTAGATAAATATTAGCCTATGCTAGAGCACGATCTGCGTTGAGAGCTCGTACATCCATGGAAAAACGTGCTGACAAAAAAGGTTAGGTATACAAGTGGAGAGCCGGCAAACAATGATATCAGGTCCGCAAGAATGATGGGATTTCCTTTGCCAAAGTGACCAATTGAGAGGGGTGGGGTGAACGAGGGTGCACTCAAAGAGCTAAACAATACCAATGGAAGTAAGAAGAACTAACATTGCTAAACTACTTGAAGCCCAGAGGGTTGAAAAAACCATTGAATTATGATAACAAATTGGCTGCAGATGCTCGGTTCACAAATAATCCTCGGTAAAGGACTATGGTGATCTTTCTTAAGTAAACCCCACATAGGAACGGCTCACTCCCCACCTTCCGAGCCGGTAGAGATTTGATGATAGCAGTACAAGTAAGACAGCAAGATTTTCCTGGGAATAGGTCAAAGCTTACCCGTCCTTCACAAACCTTGTTGTTTATTCGCTATGACAGGTACTTCTCTTCCAAGAACTGAAGCGGATTGGAATGACTGCAGACAGGAAAAGCAAAAAATCAAAAACTCATGAAATATCACACTAATTAGGAGCCATTCTATGAATTTGCAACGCTGTTCCACACTGCAAACAATGAATCACGCATCAACGATGTCTTTCAACTTAATAAGCAGAAGCAGAAGCCTGTAACATAATGAGCAGAATAGGCTTCAGTAATGATGAACGATGTGGACTTAGTCGTAATGTCATCATGCTTTCTAGGAATTAGAGGGTCGTAGGAAATCGTGCTGTTTAGCAGTTGCTATCTACCGGTTATTCATTTCATTACCTCAAAAAAAAAAGAATCTGATGCAGTAATTTAAGAAAAATACAGAGCTTTTAAATTAGCGAATAATATGGAGAGCTACACATAGAGCCGACCTGGTAAATTTCTTGAGGACAAATGCTTTGCTCTCATGTGAAAAAGGTTGAATAAATGTCAAAAAGACCCAGATTGGTAACCGGCCTTCACTTGATGAGGTTCTGGAACACCCTCAAGTCAAGTTGGTGAGTATAACAATGTGCATAGTGGAAAAATTGAGTGTCGACGAACCGTTTTCGATGCTGTCCAAACACGTCCGACTGCTCGCAAAACAGCTAGCCAATTGAGGTCTCCATTTATTTACAATTCGGATTTTGTCGCGTCACCCGTGTGGGTAATACGAGAGATGACAAAACGTCAGCTTCCTGTATCAAGTCGAATCATGAAACACGAGGAAATGAAATCTCCACTGAAAATATCCAGAAACTCATCGAATCTCTCCAGGTTTTCAATCAATAATTCCTTCCAAAGATGTGCTCAAATTGAAGTTTCTGAATAAGCTGGACCAGTTATTCAGCAGGATGAGAGAAAAGCACTGATAAATTGCGGAGACGCTCACAGCTTCACGATTTTCTCTTGGTTCTTTTTTTTTCAGGAAATATTGAAACACGCAGCACATCAATTATATTTGAAGACGCTTTGAAACACAGGTAGCATTTTTTTCATTACATTTCCTTAATATTTGAAGGATCTTGAGCAATTGATAATTTACTTTTTGTCAAGCTGACGATTATTTCGAGTCCCTGTCAGGACAGATCCAGCAGTTACAGCATTTTTTTGTGCAAAGCTACTTGGAGAGAGAGACAATTCTTCTGTTCCGCAAAGGTACACGAAATCTTGGGCTGAACTGTTGTTTACGCTTCGTTTTGATTTACCTGGTCAAATAATACCGACGTAAGCTTCGCTTACTCACTATTCTTAGCCGAGGCACGATCGCGTACAAAGTGTACGCCGTAAACACTCCACATTCGTGGCTGGACTTATCGCCAGAATCCATGTTTTCATGTTATGGATAATACAAAAGAAAACTTGCTGTGAGCAAGGTGAAAAAAGCTTTCTACCAAATCTAATAAGCTTGAGAATGCAAACATAGTTGAATAACAAGGCATTGAGTGCAAAGAGTAGCTTGTTGGAATGAATTCAGCCAGGCATGAATGGACCCATGTACGTATAAATATTTACCTCAACAAGAGGAAAGACTTCTGCATCCATGAATTTCAAGGTAAACATGTAATTTATTTGCAAAGATTTTAGTAAAAAAATTAATTCGTGGAACGCACAAGAAGGCTCTTTTTTGACTATGCCCGACTTTGGCCTGACATATCTTTAATCAGATGCGTTATTGGTATTTTTATTACATTCACGTTTTTGGGGAAAGTGACACTTAATTCTGTTTAGAACAGTCATGTTAGTAGCTCCCTCAATGACTATGCTTGTTGCTTGAAACTATGGAAGCCCGTACCTATAATACAATTTGAGGGAGAGTCAGTTGATGCGCAACAAGCTTTCTGAGGATGCAGTGGGAGATGGTCTGGATACCCCCTTCTGCGGGCGAAGGGCTACGAAGCTGGAGAGAGAAGATAAGGCGTTCTCTCCAAGACTATGTCTGGAGAGACGCTCGTTCACGATGTTTGCTTCAGCAAATTTTGAGTTGAAGTTGATTGAATTAGAAGAGAAGAATGCCTGGTCTGCTCCTCTTTCGAAAAAAGCAACGACAAAGAACGTGTGAGCGATGCAAGAACATGCAGGATGTTGTGAAGCCATGGACAGGAAAACCAAAAGCGAGAGAACTTTTTCGTTGTCTTGCTCACACTGGCTGCAGGCCAGGGAGAAGCGTGGTGGATTGCTCCAGAAGTACTCAAAAGTTCACGAAAACACACAAAATCAAAGTTAGAAGAAACTATGGGTACTGCCACGGTTCCATGCTAGCTTCATATATGTTTATTTTTAGTATAGGAAGGAGTTAGATATCAAATTCAGTGAGCATCAAAACAATTTAGCAGCAGCGTAGCCACCCACGTTTTGAGAGACGTTTATTGCTTCCGGAAATCCGTGACCAACGAACAGTGCATCACCTTAAATCCACAGATGGATCACGCTGGGATAATAGGGGAGTGCTTGTGACAAAAGGTTGTGCAAAGAGAGCAAAATTAAGGAGGAAGAAAATATCGCACGAGTCAAATGATTTGATGACGCTTGAATTACCGAAGATTCCAGGAAGCATATAACGTCAGACCGAAATGAGTGAGCTGGCGTGGTGAAACTAAATTAATATTCTAAATTTAGTTGTTATTCAAGAAACGGATTCACTGCTTAAATAATTCTAAATAATACAAGCGGACGTGGCGAAAGCTGAAGCTTGGATTCGTCAACTAGTCAAGGCAGCTCTTCCTCGAACTTTCCTGAAAGACGATGACGTAGTCGACTACCGCATTCATTTCCCCAAAGATTATTGCGAATATTTAAAGCTCCAGAATCGCCGATGCTTCTAGCCAGAAGTCTTCAAGATGAAGTGAGCAACTGGAAGTCTGCACTTTGTTTTCAGGAAACATACTGTGGCAAACTGAGTATGTAATATTCATTGTACGCATTTATAAAATCTAGTGCGTAAGTTCAGCCTAGATCCGACTTTACCTAGTACAAGTGCCATCTGCTCTGTAAACATGTAAACACAACCGGTAAACAGTAGTCTAAGCAAAGTGTGCTCATTTGAGGGAGACGGGGTCACTTAATAGGTAGGTTAAAACACGGTTTCGGCCTTTGTACTTCGTAATTCGCAACAGTAGACGAGAAAGAAAAGTGTTTCAGAGGCGAAGATTGAAATATGCTCCGGATGTAGATCCCGAGGTGTAGTAGTTAGGGTAGTTACTACAGACCTATTCACTCTTTTGTCGAAAGGGGAGCTGTCCGTCTATTCAAGCTTCAGTGCAAAAAAGTTCTATGGAAAGTATTTGTTTGAATGAATGATGCTGTACTTTAGTCCCACATACTTTTAAATTAAGCGTGAATCCAAACGGTGACAAGTCAAAAAAACCGAGTTTGAATAGATCTCACTAACAGGATCTGCATTTTACCTGCGTTCAAAAGGTTCAGGGGCTCTTTTTGTAATTAGTTTAGAATCATTCATTTTCACTAATTATTGTTTCCAATGTCGATTTTTCTCTTGTGATTCAGCCAATTTGATCCGTTCTGATGAGACGCCAGCATACATTACCGACCAGTTTTACACATTTGTACTTAATACAGGGTAGTTTAGAAAGTTTCGATACCTACATTTTGACGGGAATTTAAATACAGCAGAGAATTTGAACAGAATTTACACAATGAAGTAGAAAATCGGAGCAGTTCGTAGTTGTAAACTACAGAGAACTCCAAACAGCCAGGTGAGTATGGACCATTGCCGCGGCGCGGCAGTTTTGGGCAGAGAGTTTCAGAGAGCATCACCAAAGCATTATCGCTGGAGGAGCGCAGCAGACAGCCAGGGTGCTCCGCCGCGCCGCGGCACTGGTTCGTATTCACCTGGCCATTTGGAGTTCCCTATCTTCGAAATGCACACTCACTCTGTAGTTTAGCTAAATTCCTAGCAATTATTCACTATCGGAATTGTGCGAAAATATCCGAAATTTGTTATCGAGTAGATGTTTGCAATATCCAACATCATGGAGATACAAAACGGCATTGTAGTGGAAACTGCTCCCAACTGCCCCCAACACGCTTCAGTAAATATTTTTTTCTAGTGAAAAAATGTATTCAGCACACCAAAAGCAGTAGGTTTTTGTAGTTGCTCAGCAAACAGAATGTTTTCTAGTGAAAATGAAGTATCAGTAGCACGATATGGAGGTATAATCCCCACTTTTGGGAGGAGCTTCGGGTGATAATTCGAAGACTAAAATGAACTTGTGCACAAGAGTATATAGAGTTATTGAAGTTCTAATTACAAGTGTAATAACAAGATAATTAAGGAGAACAATTAGTTTTTTGTGAAAAGTTGAACGAAGATGCAATTGCCACAAAATAATTGCAATACTCGCACGGTCGAGTAAGTTTTTTTTTTTCTCGTTTCAAGAGCAAACAACGTTAGGACCAAATCCAAATGAAGCCTCTGGAGACATCTATAGCATCAGATAATAGTTTTTAGCAAAGAAGCATAGAGCATTTTAGGCTCTCTCGCTTTTCAGAGAAGATGAAGATTAGGGAAGGAGACGTTCTTTGATGTCACATCCTTGAGTGGTCATTGTCTGTCTCCATATGTTGAGGCAAGAAGTAACAGAAAGCAGCGTTGGAAGGGGGGAGAGGAGTGGGGGGGGGGAGTAGCGATGAACATTACATAAAATTGAATGTTGTAAGTGTGGCCTGCATGGCTGCCCAAGCAAACATTCAGAGTTTCTTTAGTAACCCTACGTCAACATTGCACAAGCCGCCTCACACCACTCGAGAAGGAAACTCATTAGCTCTAGAAGGAGCCCATAAGAGTTATTATCGGGTAGAAGCCTTTAACACTTGCCCGTGACGAATATACCAGAAAAAGGACTGAACTAAATCAGTAGGTAAGTGCTCTGTGCTTTCCTGTTGGAAATCTCTCTTTTTCTTAACCACGATGCAGAGCAAACGTAGATTGAAAAAAGCAAAACTCACAAGTCAACTAGCAACCTAAAATACAACACTGTTCCTATTTATACCTCAAACAAGCTATTTACAGATGCATGACATTCTTTTGCATCCTTACACTCATGTCAACGCAAAGCAAAACCAAACTGGTGCCTTTTTGTGTTCCTCAAGTTACTAACAGAAACTTCCATGCCCGATATAGTTGTTTTGCTTCAACGTGGACCTCTACCGCAAGTGTTTTCATTGAGGTATTGTAACAATTATCCGCAGTGATTTGATACACAAAAACGCTTCAAGCAATGAAAGTCTCATACTTGTACGGTATACTAATGAGAATAAATTGCAATCTGCCTCTGAAATCATCGAGCCATCGAGCTGTTTTTCCATTGGTGTTTCATAGATAACCACAACGGCCACACCAGTAGACAAAATACATTCGCAAAAAGTTAACTGGGGGAGGGGGTTCGAAGCTCTGGACAGCGGAACTGAATTACAGTAAGTAATCCAGGAATCTAGTAAATAAAACCGTGGGACGTATTTACAACATCTTCAAAATCATGAAATCCAAAGATTCAAATGAGCAAATTCTATGCAGAGCATAGTAAGCATATATTCATTACATAATGGAAGGTGGAACTACGGCTTTCGGCTTTCGGTTTTCATAAACATGAAAAGACAGATTCACTAGAAAGCCTCCAGAGCAACTTTACTCGTAAAACAACTATGAGATGTTTTTCGATAGGTTACAGATCAACTCAGAGTGCGACAGAAAGGCTGAAGTAACTAGGATTGTCAATGCTTAAAAGTAGAATCAAGTAGAAGAGGCGGCTTGAAGGTAGTATCACACCACATGTTCGTGTTAGAACTTTGCAGATTCTGGAACTTCTTGACATTGAGTCCAGCGGTATACATGAAATATTACAAAACAGTCTTCAGACCCATTTTTAGACGTTTTTCGGGACTGAACCTGGAACAGTTTGCCGTGATCTTATCGATCGGACAAGTCAAAAAGTGTTATCAAAACGTGTCAAATCAAATCAGAAATTCTTTCGTGTAGGGTTTGACTAGTTATCGACTCTATCACTATTACTTCATAGTAACCCTCTGGGAGCTTTGTTTTAATTAGGACCCTTCTATGAACGCCATAAAATTGACCACCTAATTCACAGGTGCGAAGGAGAGCTATACATGCTGCTCTTAACGCGCTCCACGGTAGATTTCACGCAGCTGCTGGCAATGCGTTGTAGCGAACGTTCACTTTGCTTTTCCACCTGTAAAATATCCATTGATGACGAGTTCGTTGGTTGTTGACGCTATCAAAGCTGGAGTTGAGGTCTGTTCGGATTTGGTCAAGCGTACCTTCATGCCCATCCAAACGTCTTCTGTTTATATTCAGAATCGACAGCTTTTAATGATCTGGTGTTCTTGTCAATGCTTCAATTTAATAATTAGCCAAAGAATATGTTAGTTTTCGCATATATGCAATGCAGCAGGGCAGGATAAATGGAGGATATCAACGACTGCTACTTCTTCTTGTTAATGCAAGGGTCATCTTCTGTTAACTCAGGCAAGCACTGAACAAAAACCTGAGGTAGAATCTACTGGTTTAAATGTATAGTTTTCGTATTTGAGAAAGGTTTCAACTTGCAGCTGTGTAAATAGCATCTCTAAATTTTGGGAATCTAATCACAAGCAGGTGGAAATATCCTCCCGCTGGTAGCATGCTCAAGTTGTAGGCTCTGGTCAGGAGACGTGCAGTTGTGGGCCAATTCTCAGTATTGGACCTCCCGTCCTCACCGATAGTCGTCGACAGCAAAATTATGTTCATGAAGTTTCTATTCCGTGGCCGTTCCTCGGAAATTCGCCCAGCTCTAGCTTCTGATACTGCGAGCTCTTTCCGCATCGAGCTTCGGCAAGAGTTGCTCAAACTTTAGTACTCTGCATGTACTTCTAACTTTTCCGTCCGATAGCAGCAGCTATTCTAGCCCTACTGAGCTGATTCCAAAAAAAGAAACTGGACGGTTCGCGAGCCTTGCGTTTGGGCAGCAGCGCCAATGTAGGGAGATTTCAAATCTACTTACAGCAAGAGCCGCATAAGGATCCCAATAGCAAAAAAGCGGCAAACTAATCACGTAAACACAGAGGCGGCTAAAAATAGACCGGGGAAACAACACACTATTTTCTATGATCCTGGAAATGTGGCGTTAGCACACAAATTGAGTAAGATTTCCGTGATCAGCGTATCCGTAACTGGCGTAGCCATGTCCTGAGTGTACGTGTATTTTTTCCTTGAGATTTTTGAGGGAAAGGACGCCGAACAGCACGTTTTCCACTATTTCGTACTTGCAAAATTACCCCATTGTGCACTGATCAGTTGCTCCTTGTTATCTCAGTTGCCACTGCGAAGAGCACGGGATGATGTCACGTTTCCATTCTCGACTACTCAAATGTTTGTTTCTGCAACATCAATTTCGAGAGGCAATTCAAGAGGCATTGGCGAACAAATTTTATTTAACTTTTATCGGGGAACCGTATGTACACTACACGTAATAACGTTAAAGGTTTCAAGTACTCTATGTCCTTCTTCTTAATGGTGACGATGGTGATGTCGCCTATGTCGACAGTCTCTTTCTTCATTTCCGAAGTTGATTTCCATGTTTATTGAGCCGATGTCCATCCATTCTGTTATTGTTCCATTGTTTATATATCTTTGTGGAAGAATCCAATATACACGTCTTTTACATGCCTAAAACATAACATTGAAATGCGCATAGAATAACTAGAGGGATTTATAAAATTATGTGAAAAAATAGGATAAGAGTGTACTACAAGCAAGTGGAGCTAACCTTATGCTTGTGATCGCAGTCGTGGTAGATTTTGAGTGCCGGCTCAATAGGGGTGTCCTCATAAGTTCCTCCTTTCAGGTAGAACTCTCCGTTTTCTTCTGTTCGTACCTCGTCAAGCAAGTCGTCTTTGTCTCCATCTGTCAACAAAAAAACCTGGGTGCACAGTACTGATGGGAGATAAAACCCCGGGTTTTTTTTTTCTCATTTTTGACAGCAGCAATGAATGGTATGTGGATGTTTGTAG
>KN730648.1:0-13715 GCA_000816745.1 Ancylostoma duodenale | reverse complement strand
GCTAATGAAACTTATCAAAATATTCACAAATCCATCTTCTAACGAATTAACGGATTAACGCATTAACGCGTATCGGCCATTTTTGGCCCAACGTAACGAATTAACGGATTAACGAAATCTGAAATTTTTCTAACGCACAGCCCTGGTACCGATCAATAATCAAAAGTTCTGGAACTTCCAAGAAAAATCGGCTCAAGACTTTCTGACCACCCTAATATTTTAGAGCGTTCCTGGGAATTTACTATTTCGCTATTTCCAACCGGACCCCTCCAAAAGTTTCTCCCAAGTTCAGTTCGGGATAGGTGGCTCTATAAAGATTTAATTGCCTTTTATGGGCTGCAGAGCCATTTTAAACTAGCAGTAGGTCCATGGGGCACTGAGGTTATGTTACTCTAGCTAAATGGCTAATTTAAGTAAGCTTCGGGGCGTTTAAGTGCATCAGATGATGGAAGTCCTCATTAAATTCCGGAAAGCATGAACAAAATTCAACGTTGGAAACCATTTTTGGATCCTTCACCTGAGCCACGACTCCATATAAGCCTTGAAACTCAGCTGTTCCCTGCCCCAGGACAATGAGGCCTTGCCTGTAATGGCCTTAAGGCCTCAGCTCCCTTACCATCATACCACCCCAGCCAACATCACCTAAGCGCATCCGCGTCGGCGCTGCCCCAGTGCTTGCTGTTCCATCACACAGCACGTCGCGCATTATTTATTAATGTAGTGCCTGTGAAAATTCCGGAACACCCAAATAAAAAGGTGAAATGTACGGAACACATGGTAATAACACATCGTCTGCGGCTCATTTGCTCTTCTCATCAACTCGTCGTCGTGGCACGCGTCGCGACGTCGTGTCGCGACGCGACGCGACGCGACCGACGACGAGGTGGGGGATGGGGGGCTCAGAGGCTTTGACATCTGCATATTTGATGAGCTTTTCGTTGTCGTCGCATTCACACACCGGAAAGTGCAGCACAGCTTTCGCGTTTCGCTAATTGTGTCGCGGAAAAACCCGCTGCTGAAAGAGGCGTTCGAGAACAGCACCATGTCCACGGACCATCAGCATACAGAGCCGCGGGCTCTGTACGGCGTCAGGGACCCTCGTAGAGCTAGGCTAGAACACCTAGGGGAAATATCGCAGAAAATTGTGTTCCACACCGGTTTTACCCTTCTTCCTGGTTCTTAGATGTGTTTGAAGGGCATATTCACACGAACTGCAATAATTGAGTAGCTTAGGGCCGCGCCTGAGCTTAACACTAGACCCGCAAGGGTGCTCAGCTCGTCTAGAGCAAAGAAAGGTGGAGGTCTAGTTTCTGATGCTTTGGCTTCTCCCAGTTTTGATTTCTGTAGCTTTATTTTTGGCATATTTGAATACAAATATAATATTTATTTGTTCTCTATTATTTTTGTTTACCCATTTGTTTACTTTACAGAACGCAACAAATAAAAAAATAATAAACAAACTCATGCGTACAATTAAAGCTGCATAAAGGCAGTTTATATCATACATATGCGTGCGTGCGTCACACCCCACGCGCGACATGTGAGAATCAAGCGCGACAGACATGGATAAGGGCACTTTACAGTAGATGCGTGCGTCCGTCGTGCGTCAGGCGCACGCATATACTCGTGAACTTTTCATGAACTCCTTCAGTCAACGCGACGTCCACACTCCGAATATCAAGCACTGCGCTGTGGTCGCGGACGCGTGCGTCTCACCTGCGTAGGAGCTGTGTCAAGACTACGACTTACTCTATCCGTCGCATGAACGTGCGCACGTCCAACGCACGCATCTAGCATACTACACTACACTCTACAGCAAACGCATGCATCTCTCCTGATTCTGAGCTGCGCTAGGCGTGCGCGCCCCGGTTTAGTTTACATCATCTAGTCGTACGCGTGAGCACACACGCATCAAGTATAAACTGCTTTTAGGACACAATTTTCCCTTTACTTAAGCTAGGAGAATCTAACATTTGGCTGAATGCATCAACGTTTAACGACTGTTTTGGCTCGCTAACCATAATTCCTTAACGAAGATCCGGAAAGGTTCTCAAAATCCTTGATGGCTCTCATTTCTGTCCGATGCTTCTGAAGAGTTACATTAGTTTGTATGTCATAGTCTGGCCGATATTCAGGAAGAATTAACGGTTAACGTATTACATAGCTTATCAGGAGGCCGTTAGACATAGTTTAGTTGTTCTATCACTACTTCCTAATGTTTTTCCTGTTTTTGCTTTTTTATGACTTTATAGGGTGTATCAAATGAAAATGAAACCAAAGAAGTAAAAGTATAAAGTCTATTGGAAGGAAAAAACCTTATAGTATGTACATATGTATGTATTAGGCTGTCTGGCCAGGTACCGGGTGTGGAACGGTATACGTGGAGAGGGCGGGGCAGAAAAGCCCTGCGATTGGTCAATTCACGCAACTCGCCAATCGGAGAGCTCCGTTGCACCCAGAGCCAGTAATCTAGAACCTTTCAGGAAAATGTATATGTATTAGGCTGTCTAGCCAGGTATCGGTGTGGAGCGTTATACCTGGAGAAGGGTGGGCGGAAAAGCTCTGCGATTGGTCAATTCACGCAATCCACCAATCGGAGAGCTCCGTAGCACCCAGAGCCAGTAATCTAGAACCTTTTGGATTTTTTTTTCACCTAAAAGATGATAAAATAAAAGCGTAAATAAACAAGCAAATGGATAAAGTTAATGAAAATAATTTAGTAAACAAGTAAATAAATAAAATTGTAGATGATCATAACATAATCGAGCCAGAAAGCTAATATCAAACATTAGACTCGAAGTTATTTTTGTAGTTTTTTTTTCCCGGCCAACTACGTAGGGTGCATTCACCCTGGGGAAAAAGCCAAAATGTAGTCTACATGTATATGTAGAGAGAGACGCAGAGAAAAAAAAACGAATGGGAATGAAATGACATGTGACCAGTGAGCACTCGTGGATTCATGCGGAGGCTGGCTGTGAGTTGGCGCGAAAGTGTCAGATGCAGTGACGACGATGCGATACAACATAAAGTTCAATTAATTCATGTCTGTGCGACGGGTTTATTTCGCGAAAATCCATTAAATTGTGGATGAGCAGTGTCTGGATTAGCCAAATTTCTCGTTCCTAAGGCAGAAGCGAGGAAAAATATTGGAAATTCACCATCTGAGTCAAAGAGTTCGTGCTCACGTGTAAGAATACTTGTCACAATTTCTATTTTTTTTAAACTAAGTGGTAATTTTGTGTTAGAATATACAGTAATAGTGATGATGTTTCTAGTATGTTGACCGGTCACCCCTGTTAAAACTATAATATTATATAATTCAAGTGCACAAATAACTAGGTAAATAAGTAGAGAAGTTCTCGGCGGGGACCATCTAGAATGCGGTAGGTGCCCAATCTGTGCGGGACCTACTCATGAAACTACTCCGCCTACCCACTCTATGGATCCAATCTGCACGGTATCCACTGTATCTGACCGGTTCTGTGCCGAACCCATCTTACGGAACTAGTATGAATTATTGTACCAATATTATTAATCATTATTATTATACCATCATTATAAACTCGACTCGAGCACCATTCTTGGTGGGACCCACTACATGAGCCCTTTCTGTGTGGGACCTCCTGCTTATAAGCTCGCCGAATCTTGTCAAAAGCTGCAAAATCCTCTCTAGGCGAGTTTTCCGCAAAGTGACAGAGTATATCCACGACTTTTTCCTAGTTTCCTGGTATCCAATGGAGTTCCACACATAATTCCGTTCGAATTTTCGAATATTCAAGTCTCCCAACCATTCGAATCTTTGTCATTGAATACTCGAACTTCTTTGCCTCTCTAGGCTCCAGAATGTCCTGTTATTTCTCCTCTCCGACCTTTCAAATCCCCGAATAAAATGACTAAAAGCTCGAATTTTATCTGATTTTCGTCGCAAAAATCGAGTTACTCATGAGTGTGAGGCGTTTCGCTGCCCTCCTCTCGTGTTTTTCGCCTTATCCATGGATAGTTCAAGAGTACACCCCATGGCTATATTTGGAACGAGACAAAAACGAGGTCTGGACGTCTGAGTATACACAGAATGAACTTGCCTGAGGAGTCTGTCTTTTTTTGGGATGGGACATACGGTCGTGGATGTGGGTTCGACGGAACTCCGCCTGACCTTTCCATGAGTACATATATTTATCCTCTGAAAAACTGGAAATACTACTGTGAACCATTTAAAAATCTCAAAAAGCAAAAACTTCCAGGTGTTAGCACAATTTAATCCGTACAACAATGTGACGATTTTCCATCCAGAGAGTATTTCGAAGCATTTCTCAGATTTCACTGCTCCATGACTCATCCAAAGAGGCAAAAATTCAAGAGGAATGTTCAGGGGTTCCCCCAGGATTGCCTAGAAGCCTTTGGAGTCTAACAGAAGCCTTATTCTTTTCATAAAAAGTACCATAAACCAAAGAACTATCTAGGAAACATAGATAAATAAAATTACAAGAAAATTGCATAGCAAAAAAGAAGGTTCGCTGCTGCAAATGTTTCATTTTTTCTATGTGTATTATATATATATATATATTGTATTTGTTATATATTATCATATTATGTATTATTATACATGTTTATATTATCATATCATACGTTTTTTTTTTTGCTTTACGCCCTATTTGGCTTGCGCACCTTGAGTGTATCAATGAATAAATAATTGAAAAATATTATTATAGATATTGTAGTAGATATTATTATTATTATTATTATTATTATTATTATTATTATTATTATTATTATTATTAATTATTATTGTACATATTACATATAATCATATTATCATATGTTATTATATTATATATGTTATCGTTAGAGGAAGTGATGATAAGCTGAAGAGAGAATCATTTTTTCGAGTAGAGAAAATTTTTGGGGACCAGTTCTCGCAGTAAATAAACAAGCTACTTCTGCGCGCCAGGTGCTTTAGCCTACTCTTTCTGTCTCTCCTTCTGTCTCTCCTTCTCTCTCTTCCCCTCTCCCTCAATTTCTCTTCCTTCCTCTCTCTCCGCCCTTTTTTTCCTATCTCAAGCCATCATTCCCTCCATTCGCTGAAAATGTGCTCAACACTAAGCTCGAACGGGCGGCACATCATTGTCAATGCCATCGCTACTTGGGCGGTTCTGGATGAATCCATAAATTGTGCGCTTCTATTTATTTTACAATTACATGTACTCGTAATTAAATAATATTCTACTTACAACTATAATATATTAAAATACAGCGGTTGCAGTTAATCATCCGCATTCGTGGAATGTTCCATCCTATGAGGAGTCCCCACTCCTGGCACCGCACCAGGTTGTCGACCCCGGAGGAAAGGAAGAGTTGGTCATCTTGGGGCAGGATCAGACATTATAACAATTATAATAATAAATATACTACATATACAATACATATTTATAAATAATTAACATGTACAGTAAAGTAGAAGTGTAATATATGGTAGTAATACTCATGCAAGGAGCAAGTACTAAAGTAGTACGTATTCCACTTTTAGTAGTCCTTCGTGCATCATTGCGATTACCCAGAGCAGACACGTCAACGTATAAAGTTACCCACCGTTAATAGAGGTGTCAACAAGTTTACCCTGGGTAAACCAGTACCAGTCCTGCCAATTCCTTCTCCTAGAACTGGGTTATTAAACTCACAGGGGCCACATTCATCATTGCGATTACCCAGAGCAGACGTGTCAACATATAAAGTTACCCACCGTTAATAGAGGTGTCAACAAGTTTATCCTGGGTAAGCCAGTACCAGTCCTGCCCATTCCTTCTTTTAGAACTGGGTTATTAAACCCACAGGGGCCACATTCATCATTGCGATTACCCAGAGCTAACGTGTCAACATATAAAGTTACCCATCATTAATACACGCGTGAACAAGTTTACCCTGGGTAACCTTAATGATACCTGCAGACCCAGGAAGGTGTTTAGCGGGTCCTTAATCACCCTGGGTAATCTCAATGATGCACGAACACCCAGGAAGGTGCTCAGCGGGTCCTTAATTACCCTGGGTAATCTCAATGATGCATGCAGACCCAAGAATCTGTTCAGTGGGTCCTTAATACGATTTAAAAGCACAAAAACTTGCGCACCTGGGTAGGATCTTTTTTTTTCGGGAATTTTCTGGAAATTTCCTGCTTTGCTGCTGTTTTTCTTCAATCGAATCTGTTACTGGATTATCTACTACTTCTTTAAACTCCACTAAATGAGTCATTTGTCCACTGTAGTCCAGAACGCCATCTGCCATTCCCATTAAAGCTCTTTTCCCGAACTATTAACCAGCCGCGAGTGGATAAAAGTTCCTGCGTAAGCTTAAATTTATGTGCGAGCCCATTTGCACACCGTCACTGCGGGCTGGTGGAAGAGCATCTCTCGCACTAAGAGCAGCGCTATGCAGATCGGCGTCAGTTCGAGTTTCACATCCCGCTTTTCCATATACGTGGCTCAGCCGCGGGCCTTTAGCGACGTCTCGATTTTCTCGCTCATTTCGCGCGCGGCTCAATCGTCACTCATCCGCGCGGCGTCACGATCCGCTGCGATCCAATTATGCGATGACTTGGCGTGCGGTCGCGACGAGAGGTCGTCGCACTTATCCGCGGACTTGTACGCCGCGGTTCTTCAACGCCCGCGGCAAGGTGACACAGCCGGCCAGCAGCAGATCCGCATCGAGGGGGCGTGGTCCCGGAGGCCAACGGTAGCCACGCCCTCTCAGTGAGCCGCTCTCAGCTTACGGACAACTTCGCACTCACGTCGTCCGCATCCTCACACTCCTCGCACTCGTACTTGTCCAGTTTTTAGCACGCGGGCCAATGGAGCGGCTATGAGCCGCGCTAAATTCGGAAGAGGTAGCGCCGGAACAACTCGTCCATCCCGTTGTGGATACGCGGAAATCAAACTAGTTTGCTAATGGATCGGGTTTTTTGCATTTTTTTCGGTTTTAAACAAGGAAGTAAATAAACAGGTAAACTCGTCCACATTCTCTCCTAGCCCTATGTAACCTCCTGTCTTCTCCTCTCCTATGCAGCCAAGATGCTGCCTGCCCTTTAGCGCATAATCACGTGGCCAGCTTTTAATTAACTGTAATTTCCTACATTTCATAGGATTAGGAAGAGTTTTTCCAAGGCTTCTCACTATTCCTATGCTTCGCCTTCATTTTTGCAGCCTCAGACGAGAATTGATCCTTTGGCTTGATGGTTGGTTATGCACCTATCGCTACATTTCGCTCTTTACTTTCACTCTATCATTTCCTCACCAACAAGAAACACCTTTATAAGCCTTAAAATATCCAGAAATGTAATTTTTAAAGGAAAATATAAGAAAGTAATTTTTCAAAGAAAAATATAAGAAAATTTATTGATCTCTTATTTTTATGCTTATATGTTAGCTCAGTCCTATCCCTGCATAGCTGCCATAGCTCTTCAGGTAATAAAACTGCAAGAATTTTAATCTACGTATTTTACCTTTTCTCTTTTTTCAACTGATTATTCTCCAAAATTTTCGAATTTCCCTCACGATACTTGTTCTTTTCTCTATAATTTTATCTGCTGTGAAGCTTTTTTACTGGCACACACGATTCCGCAGCACTACCCCAGCACAAATGCAGCACAAGCTCTTCGAATTGGTCGGTTCCTACAGTGATCTTTGTACGAGTTACGAAGAAATCACTTCTTTTTTGTGTTCCTCCTGTTCGAAATATCACATCGTTTTATTGGTCCATTGCTTGTGATGACGTCATTCTAGTGCGGTCCTTCCGAACTTCTTACCGATGCTCTAGTTCCTCTGCGCAGTCTATGTCCATGTTCTTGCCCTGTGCTTAAGCCATAGGTACAATTTTCCACGGAAATCTCCTCTCCTATTTTTTTCACTCCAGAAAATTCCGGCATATCTGCAGGTGGTCGTCAGTAGCTGCGGAAGTCCCGCACTAGATGTGCTCATCATTTTCTCTCTTCCTTCAAAGGAGCTGCAGAAATTCCAACGAACTTTACGATTTTCATTACGCAAATTGTGCCGTAATATCTTCTTTTTGTAGCACGGTTAATGTGACATGT
This sequence comes from Ancylostoma duodenale, assembly GCA_000816745.1. NCBI lineage: Eukaryota > Metazoa > Nematoda > Chromadorea > Rhabditida > Ancylostomatidae > Ancylostoma > Ancylostoma duodenale. Next base: position 5,638 of record KN730648.1, on the reverse strand, counting down.
AAACATGCAAAAACGTTGCATGCATCACGCGAAAAATCTGCATGAATCATGCACGATAGCATAACATTATGTGCTACAGAAAAAGGCTATGCGTAGGCAACCTTTCTGTAGGTTACATGCAGCCTTTCTGTAAGTTTACACGTAAAAAAACATGTTTATCCCTGACTTGTTTTGGTTTAACACGATATTGCGTGTCATCCACGGGTTTCTCCGGACTTGTTGTTGTCATAGATATTATTATTTACTGTTTTGAACTTCAGAATTTCTCCCCGCGCCCACGCCATTTCCCACATAATACCCTTAAAGCCTAAATATACACATGACAATGATGATTTTTCCAGAAAATTCCCATTTTTCCGCGCTTTTTCCGCGTGAAAACTACTTATCCACCAGCTACCGTACTCTGTGTTGAATTTGTTGTGAGTCCAATTGTTATGTGATTGGCGGGGAAAAACTCCGGGGAAAAGTGCTGTCCACGAGTGATGACGTCATGGATAGGTAACCCTTCGGAATTCGCTGAACTCTTATGGAAGAAATCCTGAAATCCTCTGCGAATTAGATTCGTTTCTATTCTTTACGTTTACCTCTCCAAGATTAAATTACGTCTGAAGATGAGCGTTTTTCATCCGTTAGCAATCGAGCAGATATTGTCACTGGAGCGCGTCTCACTCACGCATGCATGAAGGAGCTCCGAACGTTAATTTCCTAGAAATTTCTCTAATTTCTTGTTGGAATTGCTCTGGATTTTCACGCACCAGAAATTTACTCGAAAAATGTTCAATTAACCTAATGTCCTGCGAGGGAGTTAGAGGTGTTGGGAGAGTATGTGATCCGAGGAGACGCAGACAGTGCTGCTGTGCCCCTCTGGATCACCATTCTGCTTGGTTATGTCGTTTTATAGCGCATAATATATTTTGCTCATTTTTCAGAAGTTCTGGGTCAAATTATTAAATAGCATGCTTAAGACAGGGTTGTGGGACGGGAACGCCCCCTTAGGTCCGTTTTTGGTTAAAATTTCAATCTTCTGTATCATGCCTACTTTCATGCTCTGTACCAGCGTAGGAACTAAAAATTCTATGGGTTTCGCGGTTTTACAGCCAATTTCCTTTTTCTTTTTTTTTTCCTAGAATGCAGTGTGCAGACTGTGGAGTGGGACTGTACCGCCCACTTCCCCTGCTGCAGCCTCCATAATGGGCCAGTTGCACGTTTTGTATGAGCAAAAATTTTTAGTAATCATAAAAAATAAAATTTTACTAACCTTTGGTCACCCAGGTTGTGTATGTCACTTGTGGGACTATACGCCCATCGTTCCCTAACCTGGGTAAATAGATACCCTTAGGGGAGGTGGATGTCAGTGTAAATAATACCGTTAAGTAGGACTTTTTAGGACTTTTGTTCCTTTGGTCCTTGGCAATTTCGTTCGCTGTCTCCCCATATTTGTAAATAAACAAGTGAACAAATAAATAAATAAACATGCCTCGTGGGACCTTGACGCCCGCTGTGAATTTCGTCATTTCGTTTGGTGCAATATTTTTGTAATTTTCACCTTTTTGTCCTCGGCTATCACCTCCTTGCGCCGTATTTTTCGAAGGTTTCCCGTTATGATTTTCTCGAAAATTCTCTGCTGTTTTGGGAGAATTCGTGTGAAAATTCCTCTAACTTTTGTTTGTTCCTGCGGTGGAACTGCCCCTTGAGCCTTTGCAAACCCATACTATGGGCACCTGCAAATTCACCCCTTTGTCAACCAGTGAGCCAGAATTCGTCCGGCTTTACTCGGTTTTTAGGCCCGCGAGTGGGAGGGGACGCTCAGGACGCTCCTGGCTTCGTGTCGATTACCAGGAAACGTCGTCGGCCAGTCATCCCCGGTGGCTTTGACGCGGATGACTCTGATGCTTTCTTCTACTATAAATAGGTGTTTGGAGTATAAATGCCCTTTACGGGGGGGGGGGGGTGTTGTATGGACACCTGAATGGCGTCTGGAATGCCAGGAATAGTGTGAAGGCACTAATCCATATCAGTTTACATGTTATCCAGAGGAGGCTTTTATTTGCGTTCTGGAGTGGCCCCACTATACGTGCTATTGGGCCGCGCGTCAAAAAGCACACACAAATGGCGTTGGTCTTGCAGCTGCGGGCTGCAAAAGGTCTTCTCTCCAGTTCAGGCCCTCCCTCCACATCCTGGGATCCCTTTCGTCGCTTTACCCAGGTAGGAAAGGATTTCCGGACGGGGCTAACGCTTTTCCTTGTTTACTAGGTATGTGAAAAAGTTTCCGCCCTTTTTTAAGCAAAATTGAGTCTTTATTGAAAGATAAAGGAAGCAGATACTTCAACCAAAGTACTGGCCATCGTTAGCTACAACCTTTCCCCATTTTCTGGGAGAAAACGAACGCCGCAGAGATAGAAAGCCTCGTCCACCGATTCGATCCTTTACTTCACCCATTTTTCGACGTCTTCAAAAGAATGGAAGCGCTGCCCGGAAAGGCTGTGGGACATCGACCGAAACAAATGGTAGTCTGATGGGACACAGTCTGGTGAAGAAGCCGCATGGGGTAACACATCCCAACGAAGTGCTCCAAGCGTTTCCTTGACGGCTTTCGTGAATTTTCCCAATAGGGCACTACTCCGCCTAAAATTTTCAAACAAGAATTTTTCGTCGAAACGTTGTACAGGGGGGTTATTTGGGGTGCTGAACACGAATATCCTATATATTTCGTGCCGTAACCCCTATTTTTTAGGGTTACGGTAAGGTTAATGTGACGAAAAATGCTCATTTCTCAAATTCGACATGATTATCGCTATGAAACACAACGATGTTGATACAAATCAAACAAATGTGTACTAAATATTATTGACATATGTCAAACCAACAATACTAGGCAGCGTTTACAAAGCATTTGCAAGGATGACTAGCTATTATGACTAATTAGGGGAGGGCGGAAACTTTTTCACATACCTAATATTTTTTCCAGGATGAAGCCCTCTCCCAGAATTTTCCCCTAGAATCCTCCCGTGTGAGAGTCTCCGAACCACGGACCCCTACGACACTAGGCCCGCGGCCCTGGAGCACCCTCTCTGAGCTGCTCTTTCTGCCGCTGCTGCGGCGGCGGCATCTTCTCTCAGCTAATCTACCTCTACTGCTGATGCGGCCGCTTCTTCAGGCCCGCACTCGCGTCATCTCGCTCTGCTTTGTGTGCGTTCGTTACTTATACTTTGATCTTTTATCGCATCATGCGGTATTTGTGTCAGTTATCCGGATTTCCGCTTCAGCAGCTGCCAGCTAAAAACTGTCATCTGTTTGTATTTCATATGTGAACTTCCTGTTTTCGAAGCTAGCAGTGAATGAGAAACTGCTAAATAATGTCTTTTGGACGACTTGTCCTCACTTTTTCTTATATTTTCCCAGGATTTTCTCGTATTTTCCTAATTTTTATACATAAAATATGCTTTTCATAGTTCCTATGGTAGTTGTCTCACGACAGATCACGCGAAAACTCGTATTTTTCGCGTTTTTATAGCTTCATTACTTTAATTGCGTTTAAAACCACCAGAAATGCTAACAAATTGGTAAATTAGATTAATTTATACAGGGACGCTCTGAAGTGGAGGTTGGAGGCGTGGCCTAAGCGATCCTTGGATTAAATTCTCACGAGAATTCGTGAAAAATCTCAAATTGAGTTAAGCAACCATTGGAACACGTTAGGAAATAACTTACTCATGTTGAGGTCAAAAATCAAAAATCAATTTGCCCAACAGCCACATGCCAAGGGTGATCTTTGGTGATATTTGTGTCAGTTGTCCATACTTGCGAGGTTTTCTTGCGAAGTTTGGTACTTTTGAGTATTATTTTCGATCATTTTTTTAGTAAGTACTTCTTTTAGTGTTGCACTCCGGCTGCTCAGCGAGAAACGAAGGAAAAGAGGAAGGATGACTGCGGAAGTAAGGGTGAAGTGAGGGGAGGTAATTGAGGGGGGGGGGGGGAGGAACGTGGTAGGTAGCCCCTTCAAAGCTGTTTTTTCTCATACTACCTGAATTTACTAGCGTTTTTTTTTCGTTCTGTCCATGAAGTCGCTTTCACTTGCCTTTTTCTCACATCTACGGATTGGAAAATGAGTGTGGAGCGGTGTACGTGGAAAGGGGACGTGGCCGGGGTCTGTGATTGGCCAGTTCACGACGCTGGCCAATCACAGAACTTGGTCGCTGCATATCGCGGGAGATTGAATTTGCTTCTCTTTTTTTCGAATTTGAAGGAAATGCGAGTGATTTTCTGAGGTTTTAAGGGACAAAAGTACTGGTTGATAGTGGAAAAATATCAGAGGCCGCGTGCATCATTGAGAATACCCAGGGCAAACGTGAAAACACCGCACAAATTTGCCCATCTCTGACATGGCCGTCTGCATGTTTACCCTGGGTAATCTCAATGATGTATTCAGGCCTACTTAAAGAGTTTTTCCCAAGGGCAAAGTGAAATTTTTACTGCTGCAGCTTTTGACTTAACTGGTGTAGGTGTAAGGTGACTCTGAATGGCTATCAGCTGTTAGGTGGAAACTCTTCTGTAATGGGAAAAAGTCTACAGACAACTAGTTTCTTAATGTGCTTTACGGTATACGACCCTTATTCTATAGTGCACTTTACTGCTTATGACCTTATCAAATAAATCCTGCTACTCTCGCCTTCTCCGAGCTATTAAAGGTCATCGAGCAAGAACAGCGCGTCTGCCTGTCTTAGCGCGGCACTCGGAAGAATGCGCTAATTAAAGGGCGGGGTCGGGTTGCTGCACGGGGGTTCGCTGCCTTTATTTAAAAAGCTGGCGTCCTGACGCTGCCCTTACCCAGCTATCCAGCAAATGCTACAGCATATAGCAGCAATATCTGCCGCCATTCCTGAGATCAAAAATCAATCCTGACATCCTGCACTTTTACGGCATATTGTTGTGTAACATTTCCCTCCTGGCTAGTTTCCCCCGATTACTTGTCCTTAGTCCTGGTCCATAGCCTCACTGGAACAATCTTCGAGCATTGGAGCGCGATATCATCCATTTCTCAGAAATGGGCCATGTATCTGCAGATTGGCGCACTTCTTCTGCTCTATTCCAGTAATTCATTTCGCGCTAGGAACAGTTGTCCGAAAAAGCGTTTAGTTGAGCGAAATCCATGCGGAATGTCCTTTAGCTGCACGCAATTTAAGCTAACCATTCGAGAAACTTCCCAGCTCATGAACACTAGCAGAGACAAATTGACGCTAAAGAACAAAACACAGCGAGAATATGTACATAAATTCTGCTGGTAAACAGCAAACCGCGGTAATAGCCCGCACTTTGGACGAGTTTTGCAGCGTCGCTAGCGAACGCGGCTGCAAAACTCGCCCAAAGTGGAATTGCCGGGCATTCTCGTGACAAATTCGTTCTTATTGGCGGATGAGACGCTCTTCTACTTACTTTGTACTTGCGACAATTTCCTCACTCGCTCGTAAGTCCGCGGCGGCTCAGGCCCGCCTTTTGCGCGCGGTGTTTACGCACGGGAACGAAATGGGCGGGCCAATGGGGGAGAGTTGTACTAAGAGTAAAAGGGATTACAGGGTAACATTCTGCAGAGTCCTTGTTGCGCTTCGCCGTTATTTTCATCCGTTCGCTCTATTCATTC
>KN730647.1:0-12552 GCA_000816745.1 Ancylostoma duodenale | reverse complement strand
GAAGGTAGAAGAACAATAGCTCTTCCAAACGGTGTTGTGCGCCTTGTTGAAGAACCGCATGAGGAGAAAAAAATCGCTACAAAAAAAAGCGAAAAGATCCTCATGAACACCCATTATCTCAGATACGGACCTTATTTGGGAAAACTCTGCATGTAGGTGACCATTTTCCATGCTTTTTTCACTTTTTGCTAACTTCATAGGAAAAGATCTGGCTCAGAAGAGAAGAATTCCGTTGGCGCTGCCATAATGCATTGTTATACTCTAATTTGCTCCTAACTCACAGCGAATAAGGAAGGTGGATTCTCTCATAAGATCATAGAGGTTATAAACATGCGGGGACCAGAGGTGCAGGAGTGATGGGAGCTTACTCAATTCCTGGAAGGAGCATTTCAGATAGCTAAGAATGTGAAGGCAACAGGGCTATTAGACCAACTTTCCCATATGAGCCTGAATTGAGCACCGGAAATCCGAAAGGTGGGGTGGAGTAGGCAAAAGAAAATCGTTGACACTGGAAAAAGGACATTTGCATTCAAAGGAACACCGCATGAAATGGCTGTAAAATGATATATGGGCGCGAGTGCTGTTACTGGAAGCACGCGATAATACGCTACATGTCGGTCGCCCTGGAGAAACGAAAAAAAAATCAAGGGCAAAGTAAGGCTGTGAGATACTGCAAAAAATGAGGTTGTTTCGCCACATATCCACGACAAAAAAAGGACTCAATGGATCGAAGTTAAAGGCAGCACCCACGATAATCTTCACCTCTGAACATTTAAGAGTTTTCGAACCTCAGGCATAGTCCCGACAATTCTGCGATGGAAATGTTAACGGAGACCCTGTGTTTCATGAGATATCACAAGTATAACTTCAGTTCAACAGTTCGAACCCAGCCTGCTTGTACGAGTTGACCTGCTTTGCAGAAATAGCCGTGAGGCGACATTGGAACGAATCAGCTGTTTCCGCCTACAACCACTCAGTTTTTTCTGTGAAAAAAAGTTTTTTTCACACTTTTTCCTATCATACTTGCATTACTGTGCCAGTAACAAAGTGTTTGCTTTCTAATTTTGATTCTCTCCCGCTGTTTTCCACTTTCTCTACTCATAACCTCCATTTTTTTCCTACTTTGTGTGCACGTAATATTTCTTTTCCGTTTCTCCGCACGCCTTCGCAGCCTACACCTCATTGTCTTCTAATTTCTGTTCTTTTCTTCCTTGAATTTGCTGCAAAATCACGCAAATATACGAAAGCGTCGAGGAAATACGTGGCGATCTAGTCAGTGTTATCGACTTTTTGCCCTACCCCCTAACCCGACAACTCGATCCATTTTGTTCAATAGCAGCAAAATCGGGGCATCCGAAAACTGTTTTCCCGTGACTTCCAGTGGAAATAATCCACATATTCGTGCTCTTCGTGGTCCAGAACCCAAGGTTATGCAAAAATCTCGGAGTTGAAGATTTTCGTGGGCGCTGCCTTTAACGACGCATTATGTTCAGAAGAAAGGTGCAAATAATACGAGTAAGAAAGCAAAGATATGACCAAAATTCAACTTTGCACATGTGGGCTTATCATCCTAACCGAGCAGCTGCATCCGTGTGTCAAATAAACGAGCATCGAGCAAACGTCTGCCTTCTTTTCCGTGCTTCTGTCTAATTACGGCATGGGAAACATCGCTGGTGACATGAGTACCGACTATTTTCAGATAAGCTGTGTGGCTACACTCCCAACACCAACACCGAACACGTATGCTTCCTGAACAGCTCTGGTAAAAATCCGATGTTTACGTTTTCTTACTAAGACGTCAAAAGTACGTTTCTATAAGAGCAGCGGATAGCAAACATCTGTTCAGTCGAGTTAGTTGCCCGGTGTTCCTGGAAATCTGTTGAAGAAAAAAAAAACCAGAAATTTTCAGGGGTCGTGTTTTCTTAGCCTTTCGCTTCGTTCAGAGATTTTATGCTTTGGTGCACTGCTCCGTGCACCCTCGTTAGATGGGCACATTGCTTTACCAAACTAACTTATAATATGTGACGGTTATTTGGCCAATTTTCGCCTTCCTCAGCAACAACTCGAGCAAGTACCCTGCAATTCAGGCATTGCTCCTTTCTAAATTTATCGCTCTAGACCTAACCGGAGTGATGATTGGCTTCATCAGCATTTTTCCTATGAGAGGGGGCTAGATGGGCGAAATACCAACTCCGAAATCTTGCACAAAATTGGGGTCTTCAACGAATGGAAAAAAATCATGTGATTACGTCGGAAATGAGCTCGCATCTGTGCAGAATAACCGAATTTGGATGGAAAATGAAATTATCTTCAGGAAAAAATGATAAGTTATAGAACAAGCAGAAAAAGGTAAAGACATGACATTTTCGTGATGCTGCTGGTATAGTACTCAAAGTGCTAGTGGCCTGACTTGCTCTGGAAGTCAGTTTCTCGAAGTTTCTTCTTGGTGAGCTGCTAAATGAGCTACACATTCCAACAAAGCGCTTCAAGCGCTTCCTTGACGGCTTTTGTGACATTTCCCAAACAGGCAGCACTCCACATTGAGGACCCAAAATTTTCAAACAAGAATTTTTTCCCCGAAACTTTGTAAGCATTTGCAAGGATAACTAACTGTTATAACTACTTAACGCTAGAGGGCGAAAATTTTTCACATACCTAATAAAATGCATTGAAAAAAAAACAACTGACCTACATAGTACTTGAGAAAATGCGTGTCTTCGATTTATGCAATCGCATCGTTTTCTTTAGCGTGAAATTCATAGAAAGACTGAGAAATAGGAGGCGAAGATAGAAGAAGAAATCAGAACAGATGTACAGATTTCAGTATGAATTGAACTTAACGCTGTATATGGACTTGGTAGCGGGGACAGCGAATGAGCACCGAACATAGAACAAAACGATTTCATCTACTACGAGGAGAGGCCAAAGGAACAACCTAAAATGGCTTTAGTATTGTTTCACAACTCAAAAAAAGTTAGACTCTATTTTTCACTCTTCCGTTCAAGTTTCAAACGCGTCATTGTGACCAATAATCGAAAATTCCTGATTGTGCGCCGTAGATCAAGTCCCTGTTGATGGAACAAGTAGTAGAAGTGTTTTTTACCCGCGGCTCATCGGTGAGCCGCGCTATTTTTTCGCACGGTTCTGTTTAGCAGACCATTAAGCCTCTACGATTTCAACGGTTTTCTTAGATGGTAACGTAGTAATACTTCCAGACCAATGAGATTCAAAAAATCTATACTGGAATTTTTATAACAACTTCGGAGCAGAGGAAGCAGCCGGAACCTGAGGAAATGTGGAAAAACGTGAATAGGGCGCGGTCGTCGGTCGTCGGTCGTCAATGGGTTAAGGACCCAGCTCAAAACTCGACAGAAGCAGCAATCATTGCAGTTTATAAATCTTCATGAAGGGATTGAAAGTTTTTCGGTCGATCTCTAGCTCAACGACGGAAGAGCAGGCAATCTGTCCGGATAAGATAGTAAGCACTATGCAGAATGAAAGCTTTCTCTGAAAAGTATGTAGCGGATTACCACGCATAATGAGCTCGTTCATCTCCCAATTGATCGATGCTCGACCTCTTCTTTTGTGCTTATGGCTAACCAGTCGTAATTTATGTGAATGAAGGTAAGAAGTGATTTAGATGGAAGATTGGAAAATTCACGACGCAATCGTAGCTGTCACAGTTCACGTTTCAAGGGATGGCAAAGTCTACTCGTATTTCACATACGTATGTAAATATACTGGTTAGAATTTTTGCCATAGTGCACGAAAGCAAATCCATCAGAAGAAAGGCACGCATATCACACGATCATATTCCCAGTGAAAATTTTCCACTAGTATATATGTATGTGTCAACAGCATGCACATAGAAAACTGCCTTTTTTTCATCGTATGCGAACTCTGAATAACTATTTTCTGCCTCGAAAACTGTTCGAATCTCATTGTTAAGAGAAATATTTGCATCGTCGTCTACCCAGCACTTCCGCAAGATGGGGCAAAACAACATGAGCAACAAAAAATGTCAAAGAGAGAAACTTGAGTGTCAAAAAACTTTACAAATAGACTGTAAATAAGTAGGTGTTGCCGAAAAAACGAACGTCGGACGTTGCTTTCGGAGGTGCGCGCTTTCAAATTTTGCAAATACTTCAAATCACGTTCGAATATTCGACTGAAATCACCTCCCGCATCACATTACATACGTACTACACTCTATAAAGTATTATAAATTTGGAGATACTCGAAATTCTCCACTTTTTTCGCCATGCTGCGCATGACAAAAATAGGCTCATCAGCATTCAATATCATTCAGAACGGCTGATGCTTTTGCATATTTCGTGCTAGCCTCGCGACTTTAGCAAACCAAGTCCCACAAGGTCCTCATTTTCATGTCTATATGTACATCCAAGCTTTACAGATTCGAACTGAAATTGAACTAAAATTAGGGCTAAAAACTAAAACAATAGAAGAATTGAACACTGAAAGCTCCTATTGCTGAACCATTCAGGTGCTTTGGCACGAAGTTGCTTCGAAGTTTTGTCACGCAGTTTTTTTTCTAGCAAGGCTCACTAGAGGTATTTCTATACAATCTGTTCAAGGCACCTCATGAACCCTCATCATCGTTTCATAGCGGGGGATTCCTTCTCATGTATTCAGGGAGCTTATCGAGAACAACTCAGAGAGCAACAGGGTAATCGTATAGGTGATTTTGAAGGAAGGAAAGGTGGATTTGCGCGTGTGCCGCAGCTATAGCACACCCACCATGGAAGAATAAATATTTTGTGAAAACGACGCTCACGCTCACTTCTCGTTACTTCATTTGGAGGAGCTCAAAGCACCACTCTCCGGCAGCAAAGCCGGAAACGATCGAAAACAAATCGTGCTCTGAAATTCTCCAGAAATGTTGGGATTTCAAACGCTTCGAATTGGAAGAGGAGTAGATGCGAGGGTGTGGGGTGGGAGGTTAATGAGGTACGATGCGATGCCGCAACTCTCCTCGAAAGGTACATAATTTATTGCCGCCGAGAGCGAAAGCTATAGTAGTGGCGCAGAGAAGTAGCAGAATACTAGGACGAGCGAAGAAGGAAGTCTCGGATGCTAAATCCAGGAGCGTTACATCACCTTGCACAAACATTTATGACCTAAAGTGCACTGGGATGCATGCCCCCAAGTTTGTCGTCTGCTTTATTCAGTGGAAATGCATGGAATGCCAGAGAAGAGGTTAAGCTCACAAAAAAAAACTCCTCTCATGCTTGCCGTTTTCCCTTTATCTCGAGAAACGCTCCAGGATGAGGGCTTAACCCAGCTAAGAGAGGAGAAATGCTCATTTAATAGCTCCTCTGCTCCATTTCAATGTATTTTTTGCCGTGACACTCGACTTCATTGCTATGCAGCAAGCGACGAAACATTGAACAATTAAAGGGCTACGAAGCAGAAGAGCTCAAAGAATGATGACATCACCGAGAGCAAGCTGCAGAGCGATAAAATGCTCAACGAAGCGACCAGAACGCGTTCGGAGTACACTACATCAGATGGATTGAGGCTAGAGATTGCCGATGTCGCCAAGCGAACACTGAACAGCTCCAGAAGGAATCAAGAATAGCTCACTCCCCCTCATTCCTCGGGTTTAACACAATTTTAGGACGGGTTTGTTTGCGAAGCGAGAGCAACGGAAATGAGCCGGCAGTGGCGCGTCGTACTGCTCCATGTGAAACCGTGAGATGAGACATTCACTGGGTCGGATAGGATTTCTCTGGCTAAAATTCATATGGACCACTGGTACAGTGCTTCTAGAGGTAGATGACGTTGATTTAGTGATGGATACGAACTGTGCGCTTCCAGAGGGGATGAAAAAGCGGCTAACTCCTACTAAAAGTTATTATCACTGGCTACAGCTACGTGGGACACTCTGATCTTGAATCTTTCTTTATTGGTGGAAGCTATCCCACATTTTCTGGCGGAGGCTCCGGTAGTGGTGATTGGCCGCAATGCCCATTCCATGACCAAGTGCATAGAAGAGGATCGGAGCCCGAAGCAGAGAGATTTGTAGATTTACTCGCAAATATTGGATGTTTTCTGTCTTCCGATGGGCTGGAGTTTTTCCCAAATTTTCTGGACTCTCTTCTGTTTAACATCTATTTCCTTTACATCTTATTGCTATTATTACTTTCCTGGACCTACCTATAAGGGATAACTTCCAGACATAGCGAGCATATGTACGTATGTACCTCAAGATTAGATAAATTATATTACGTAGATTTATTACATGGATGAGCCATGCAGAATGAAAAAGATAAAAAAAACTCTCAACAATGAGAATGCATAAGCGAACAAACAACGAACAGAATTATGTCGACAATAGAGAGAATTTAAAAAATTTAGAACTAGTAAGAGAAATAATTCTAGGACAAGACGCGTTCTAAAATTTGCCTTAGGAAACCCTGGAATTTTCTCTAAGATATTTGCCAACAACATTTTAAAATTGACGAATGTTGCATGGCATGATAATCTACTTTGATAGCTTCCAAAACTGTGAACCAACTCGATTTACGAAATAGACATACCTCAAGGAGTACTTAGCCCTGGTCAATCCCAACTTAATTCGTTAAATGTATTTGGAACCCGAGTAGTGTGTCTTAAAACCGAGAATTTCATTCTGAATTCGCGGTATTTCCGTTAATGTCGGAAGTTTATCAAAGGAAAACTTTCATGGATTGTTAGTTCCTCCAGGCAGCCAAGGTTCACGCTCGTCGCTTAGATAGCAGTTAAACTGCACAAATTTTTTGAGAATGCTCAAAAATACTGGCATAACTATTGGCAAATACCATCTTAGTCGCTGAATCACCTCGTAAATCACTTCTAAGAGCGCTTGTGCAAGGTCAGGTTGAGAATCGACAGTGATGGAAAACTATTTCGATAGCAGTTACCTGCATTCGTGAAAACGACTGTCACAGTGAGATAGATGACTTCGGGAGTCATGCATGAGTCGATTTAAAACTGCCAGTGACTGGGCATGGGGGTGCAGTAAAGAATGGAGTGATGGACGAGTTCGTCCCGGTATCAGATATGCTGAAGCGTTCCAGAATGAATAGCAGCCACTATAGCCACACTTCCAGCATAATTACATATGTACATCTTGTCGCACGAGAGCAGGGTCTATTTCAGGAGCTAGTACTTGGTCTTTGGCTGCGATTCCTTAGTAAAAAAGTTTTTATGACTTCACGAAACGCTTGCATTTACGAGTAATGTGGACAAATTTCAGCCCTATCGCTACAGTGAAAAAAGTGAATTTACTGGCATAAAACACGCTGGTTTTTGCATAAAAATCCCTCACAACCAAACGAACCCTGTAATCCATCCAATAATCTATTTTTAGCAAATATTTTTTCTCGCCACAATCGCATGCAAAGCAAGCTAGACTTTGCTAGAGCGCTGCTTAGCGAGCTGCAATCCATTTTCGCAGTATTAAAAATGTATGGCTGAAGAATCTACAATGCTAAGAGAAGGCGGAAGCAGAGAAAGAGATAAATGTGTTCTAAATCTAGTTGAAAATGTAACGAATCGTGTTAGCACTGGAGTTGAGGCTCTGGAGTTGTAGTCCAGAGGCGTTTACTTTCCAGGATTTGCACATCAAGCATAGCGACAGAGACTACGGTAGAGGAAAACAGGTAGTACCAGTCGCACCACCTTTTGGATAGGTCTGGCTAGAACGGAAGCGGAAGGACAGATCGAGACTAAGAGTGTTGATATCCATGGAGTGCGCAGACAACCAGAGCTCCTCGTTTCAGGTAAAGCGACGCAGCTGGTTCACTCTATAGAGTTTCTTTCATCTGCAATTCAACCTCTATTAAACCGATACTCTGTACTAATGAATGTAGAGAAAACTCGCTCTTGGCTGTCTTGAAAGAAATAAAGCGAAAAATAAACAAATGTCCGGAGAATAAGCGGGCATATGTTCCATGAAGTGTCAGAATATCGTAGAAAAACTGAGCAAGGCCCATCATGAGGACGTTTGCACCTATGAAACCTCAACCCCCCCCCCCCCCCACTGCATCGCATGAACAACTACCCAGTGTAGACTGCTAGTTATTCCCGCCCACTGGCCGTGACATTTTCAAGCAAAAGCACTCCTGGAGGTAAATGTTCAATATTTGCTGTTCCATGCAGTTTCACCTAATTGAGCAGGGTTGTTCAATAACACCGCCATTGAAATGAAAAAGAGCATGTGTACTCGTACTGTAACCTAATTCAATGCCAAGTATCACGGGGAGAAATATTGCCTAACGATGTTTATTACAGTCTTCGGGATTAAGATAGAAATGAATGAGAATAAGAAACCGCCAGTTTTTACTAAAAACCACTTCCAAATCCATGTGCATCTATTAGGTTGATGAAAAAGAGGGCGCGTTTTTTTTTTGTTGGCTCTATTTTCCTTCCACATCTTTAATGAACAACAGACACGACTACCGATGTGATCTTCCCAATTTAGCGAAACCATTCCTTATCGCATGTCATTTCTCATTTCCTCCAGAATTCGGAAAACTGCGAAGCGAAGAAAGAAGAGAGCGCAATTTTTACCCCTTCATGTTTGGCGAGCCTTACTGGCGAAATGAAAGCTCCTGAAGCTGTGAAATATGTATGGCAGCCATATGACAAACTTCCAAGAAAATATAATACTTCAACCGTCTCACAGCAAAATAATCGAAATCCAAGCCTCAACGAAGACTGCAACAGAGTTGATATGTGGAGTCGAAGGTGACTTTCTGGTCGAATATGTATTATACAAAAAGGTGTTTAGCAGTGGTGCCCCCCCCCCTGCGTTCGCCACTGCTAAACTCCTTCATGATTCCTAACTACAGCGGACATCTTTTATGCCTTCAGCACAAAGGAACTTCGTTTCCACTACAAAAATGTCATTATACCTGGTTGTCATGCCGCGTCCACTCGAAAATATATGTTTTTTTTTCGAATGAAAAGCGCCATTTCTTTTGCATCAAGCTAATAACTGCAGTGTATTCCAGCTCTGAAGATAGGAGATAATAGAAAAGGAGAAAACCCGTGAAAATATGAGTAGACCAGACAGACACCAGAAAGCGGACGCAAACCCACACGTAATTATCAGTAATCTGCAAAAGGCCATGTATACCATTAGCACGCTATATTGGGACAGGCATTATTGGACCATCTATTCTGGAGCCGATCGGACGTACACACGGATAAAAATGGTAAAATGGAGAGTTACGACAAATCCACAAGGGGATTAAAGGAAAGAAGGGAATGTCACCGCGACGCCACAGCCGTACAGCTAGGTGTATGCCTCTTTCCATTTCTGAAAAAAATTATCGCGATGTCGTAAAGCAAATGGCCCATAAAACATGTAAGTACGTAGGTATTACGGCACAGTTAAGCTTCTCAATAATGACTTTTCCAGAAGTTATCGTAATCAGGCCTACTTTCTCTCATGAACATGCTTGTAACTTTACATACGGGATTATCGTGGCCTGATTTGAAGCTGATTTTTAGGGCGTGACTTCTTGTCTCAGCCATCATCAGCTTTGTTTGCTTAACCTGGATGGAATGATCATGCAGCAGTAGGAAACGAAATATTAAGCTGGAAACACCTGCATTATTTCCCAAAAAAGGCCTGCGATCTATGATCAGCCTGGATAAACCCAAGAATTCAAAAACCCAGAAGAGTGCAAATTGCTGGTGAGCGCGAGCATTAGCCAGAAATCGGCCACCAGCAGCTACAACTCAGTCCGGCGAGGTGCCAATCCACGCGAAAGAATCAGTAGAGTGGAAATTGCTGGATGTCGGAGTGTCAACTGCCACGCAACTGATTAAAAATAACTTGGTGGCGGTGGAATTCCGGCAAAACGCAAAAATGTCGACTTCATGATCGAGGCGACGTGGATTTCATTACTTTTAGCAGCTTCTATCATAGATAGGGATCTGGAAATGGCTAGGAAAGAGTTGTGTTGTGTTCTTTACAAGGGCATGGAGCAAAGAGAGTGGTATCCAAGGGAAGCAAGCCATGCACAGACGTCGTATGTAATACGGCAGCTGTCTCATTAAATATGTAGAAGCACGTAATCAAAATAATTATGGTTTGCGTCCAAAGGATATTAAGCTGCGGCGAGTTTTCCATGCCGCTGCGCCGACTGCTCCTCCACTGAAGCGTTGACGCCCTTTTTTTTTCGACGATCAGCTGCGTATTTCGCTCTTCGTAAGACCTGAAAATCGCCAAAATTTACTATTTATCATTCATTTGCTACCTATTATTCATCATTATTTATTATTTTACTCATTTATCATTTATTCACTTGCTTTTCTCATTAAAGGTGAGCGAAAATGGCTGAAATCAGATTCATATGATTGTAAGTAATTAAAAGGTAGCTTAACATAAAAGATCCCTTAAAAGGGTTGGAGTAGAAAATCTCATTCCCTGTCACTCTTTTGTTCTGGAATGAGGAACAACGCATAAAAGTAGTAAAAGATGGTGTTCGTAGAAGGTAGGAAAAATCCAAAAATGGCTAGAAAACCATGACGTGAGAAGCTCCCTGTCATGTGGTGGAATAAAAAAACAAAAGTCACAGAGACAAGGCGTATTCCTCATTTCAACACACACGAGTTATATTCAGGAGAAAATAGCGAAAACGTGGGAGAATTCATAAGATGTCATTATAATAAAAGTCCTTGAAGTTTCTTTTACCAGCAGTTGTTTACCCATAATCGTTATTGTTCGACAATGTGCTCTATGCGATTTGGAAGCATGTTCCTTAATCTACATCAATTACCTCAGCTTTTATTCACAAGAAATGCACTGTCAACAAAGTGAAAAATAGCAGTTTCAGAGCCGGCTTCCGTTTGCATTTTGTATGTTTGAAAACACCAAAAGCTGATCGAAGAGAACGCTGCACGTTTAGTCATCGTTTAGTGGTGATTTCCAGGCACATTAAGGGAAACATCAGTGGCGGACGGGGGGGGGGGGGGGGGGTAGACGGGGGTGAAATTACCTCACAATACAAATAAAAATCTTGTAGTTTACATATTTTCAATTGTTTATTGTTGTTATTATTTTTGATATAATTTTTAATAATTATTTATTGACTCATTCAACCCCCAGCCTCTTCCTCTGCATTTGCTCTGTTTGACTTTGCACTTTCGGAAAGCTACGCATTCCATTCAACCTCCGCTGAATGTGATGAAAAACTCTGTTATTTTGAAGTGACATTTCTTTTTGTGTGCCAAATCCTAAGTAAATCAAGTAATGATTCCATACGAAAGTTGACTAGGGGCCCCAAAGAAAAACGTGCTTCAAAGATTAAAAATCATTGCCGGAAAATAAGTAGCGTGTGGGAATTTGCAGCTTGAAAAACAGAAAGAATGCATGTTATATTCACAGGTGCGATAAGGGTTTCCGGCTTTGGTTGTCTATCTCATTAACCTGGGGCAATTTGCAGCTATATATCACAGAACATGAACCATGACATGACAATTTGTAAGGATTCAAGAAATGTAAAAGAACGAAAGAAATTCAAGAAACCCCATACAAATACGTAAGTGCACCGTGTTGAGCTTATCAATGATGATTGTAGGAAAAATGGGGTCTCATGCGAGAGATAGTCGTCGAATCTTTACATTGTAGATCATTCCTAAGTATAAACACCTATAGTTGCTTCGAGATGTTAACTATTAGCAAGACCTCTCGCATTGGTGATATTTCGCAACACATAGTTCCGGAATAGAAAAAGTAGAGAGAAGAAAGGGAAAAGATGAAGGAAGAGCTCCCAGATACAGAACAGAATCCGACTAGCAAAAGCAACAGTATGTATGTAGGAACAGAATTCAGAAGATGACGAGTAAACCGTTTCTCATACCGAAGGATCTCAATTTTGGAAAGTGTCCAATTACCGGCACGATCCGAACCTGTACATATTTGGCAACTAAAATTTTTTGGAAATATTCTAAGGGGCCATCTGAAAAGGTTGAGTTTCTCATCACACTGGAGCAGCAAAACACCTTCGACGCTTGCGAGGAACTTTTCTTTGAGCTGGCGAATTTTACCTGTTTTCAAGGCAGCGAACGAGAAATTTAGTAGTGTCTGTTGACTGTTGATTGATTGTCAATGTAGTAACAGTATTCAAAATGTCAGGAACAGAATAGTGACTCAGGACGGGTGGCTTTGCAAAGATAAATACCCATGAACACAAAGCCAAAAAGAGTAATGCCCAAGGATTTGTGGGATACAGAGAAAATCGCACCAATTGGCAACTTTTAGGTAAACAACACAAAAGCGAGCCAGTGTTTACCAGTTTGCTTCATCATATACAGTGCCGGCCAAAATTATATAGCCTTTTCAACATTCCGTCATAACTTCTGCAAACGTAGAGCTTTGAAGTTCGAATTTTTATGATAGCTGTATACTCTCAGTTGGGATATAAAATGTTAAAACCCAGCCATTCCACGGGCAATTTTTTTCAGAAAAAATTTTTTATTATCAAGGCTCCAAATCTGTGTTTGGAAGAGCTCTGGATCTCAGTACGGGCAAACATG